>RXPK01003887.1:0-97543 GCA_004143645.1 Protaetia brevitarsis | reverse complement strand
TCATGCCCTTCGTTGAATGTATAAATATGAAACCTGATATCTTTCTGTCGAAGACAAGACGGTAACATGAAATCGAAGATCTAGTCCATGTAAATAGACAACCCAACTGACTATATCTGGTTTTAAAATTTCGAACCATTACTAGGTAAGCCATTGAAACATAGAGGCCCGCACAACGCAGCGACGTCGTAGCCATTTTGATCTTACGAATCCCCACCATCTAAAGCGCACCCTTAAGATGATTTTTCTCAGGAATAACTCCCTTATTATATTTATTATTTCATTTTTATAATTTTTACCGTGAGAAAGTTATGAATGGTAGTTCATTTTGAAATAGTGCAATTATTAATTTGCGCGCGATGTCAACATAGAATAATACTACACTTTATTACTATAATTACCTGTATTTATTGCGGTATTTTTACAAAAAATTAACGCTTTTTACCGATTAATTTATGATTTGCAATGGTAAGTACAGCCCCGTGGCTGTTTAAGAGGAGCCGCCACTGATAATCACAAATGCTTTTGTATCGATTGCATTTACGTGATAAAATTGTATGGTACGATCGGCTAACGTACAGATAGTGATCTCATAATTTACTCTGAACCCCGCGGGAAATAAATAAATTAATAAACAAATTCGCTTAATGGAATCCGTATTGTTCGCCATAATAGAATAGCGAAGAATTGACTAACGGTAATGACACAATCGAATGAATTACATAGCTCCGTGACACTAATAGAAGAAACGTATCTTCTTCCATTCCTCACTAACAACTCAAGAAATTTGATTTCATTTAACGGGTAAGCGGTTAATTCTATTTATATAGTCTTGCGTCTTGCTGGTGGATTTGTGTGCAGTAAATGGGAGGCGTTCGTCATTTAACCGCGGAAATAAATTGATTACCGGCTCGTTTCGCAAGCGCGAATATTTTAATCTAATTGCCCGACGCAATTAGATTAAGAGAATTAGCTTTAGCAGCAACCCACTTTAAACGAATTAATTTTTTTTTTAAACGACGAGAGAAAGTGTACAGAGTCTCCCACGAAATATGGTTTAGATTAAAGTGACAAAGAAGAATTTAGCGTAAACATTTTTAATTCCGAATATGAGCGCTATAAGGCGCTGTTATGCGACCAACAACAAATTTAGAATTTTGCTGGTAAAAGGAAAAATAGCTCAGCTGTAACTCCAGTTGCTTCAATATGGGTCGCTCTCCATGCCGGCGTCGTATGTACCCTTCTACGGCCATTGTCCATGCCTAGACAGAATCGCGATTCATCCGAAACCTGGGAAGGACACATACTATCATCCGAAATCATTCAGACCAATTAGTCTCACATCTTTTATGCTGAAGACTATGGAAAAAATTATACACTTAAACATTACAGAAGGAGCACTTGCGAGATATCCTCTGCATCCTCTGCAATGGGCATACCAAAGGGGCAAATCAGGCGAGGCTGCCCTGCATAGTTTGGTGGAAGGACTCGAAAGGAGCCTACATCAAAAGGAAGTTGCCCTTGTAGTATTTTTAGATATCGAGGGCGCCTTTGATAACACATCAACGCCCTCGATCAACCGATCACTAATGGAACATTGACCACACGACTAGCAGATGGGTTGACTGCATGCTAAGAGGCAGAGTGGTCTATGCCAATATGCTAGATAAAAATATCGCCATGAGGACCACTAGAGGGTGTCCTTAAGGGGGAGTACTGTCACCACTGCTGTGGAGCTTGGTCGTGGATGATCTCGTCAGATCATTAAACGACAAAGGAATATGGACGCAGGGGTACGCTGATGACATTGTCATCGTAGCTAGGGGGAAGTTCCCAGGCGTGGTGGCGGGCATCATGCGTAATGCACTGCGAATGGTGGAGGAATGGTGCCTTTGACAAGGACTCTCAGTTAATCCACAAAAAACAAAGTTGGTTGCCTTCACCAACATGAGAAAACTCAATGACCTAGGCAGCATTAGACTGTTTGGGCAGGAGTTACAATTAACTAAGGAAGTAAAGTATCAAGGTGTTACCCTTGATGCGAAACTGAGCTGGAAAAATCACTTAGTTAAAACAACGACCAGGGCCACGCAATTATTCTGGCGCTGCAGGAGAGTTGCTGGCAAAACCTGGGGATTAAAGCCGAAGGTGATCCATTGGCTATATACTGCCGTGATAAGACCAGCGATGAATTATGGGGCAGTAGTCTGGTGGAGGAGGACACAAGTGTCCTCCGCAGCGAAGCTGCTAACCGCTGTCCAGAGACAGGCATTGCTGGGTATCACTGGTGCAACTAACAGTACAGGGACCGCCTCTCTGGAGACCATTGTGGGCCTCCCCCCGCTGGAACTCTATGTGAGAGCGGAGCCAAAGAATGCGATCCTTAGACTGAAAGCCAACAACCTGTGGCATCCCAACTTCAGGGTGGGAGGACACACTTATACTATGGGCACGCTGCTGGACGGGCCATTGCTACAAATGCCCACGGACAGCATGGCACCCGAAATTATTTTCACTGAAAAGGTGAACATCTCCATACCGAACAGAGATCAGGCACGTAGTGAGATCAATGCTAACGAAAACTGGTACACGGATGGATCCAAATCCAGCCAGGGGACAGGAGCCGGTATTTGTGGGCCCAGTCCTAATCAAAGGATATTCATAAGCCTGGGGAAACATACAACGGTCTTCCAGGCAGAGGTATTCGCCCTTGCAGCCTGTGCAGAAATGATTGCAAAAGGGGGCTACATGAGGAGGAAAATTAATATAATGACTGACAGCCAGGCTGTCATTAAGGCAGTCTCAAACCCTGTAACTAGGTCAAAACTAGTTAGGTACTGCAAACAATCCTTCAATGCACTGGCACGAGACAACACGGTGTCTCTGATTTGGGTGCCGGGACATGAGGATATAAAGGGCAACGTAATAGCCGATGAACTAGCCAAGGAGGGCTCTAAGAGACACTTCATGGGTCCAGAGCCCGTATGTGGGATTACTAAGGATTCCGCAAGAAGGGAGATCTGGACCTGGTTAGATAAAGAAAGTACAAAGAAATGGAGGTCGACTGAAGGTCAACTCCATACCAAAACGCTGATAGGGGTTGGGGATGGTAGTTTCTCTGATAACCTACTCAAGCGTAGTAGGAAAGAAGTTAAAACAATTACTGGGTTGGTAACTGGACACTGTTCTCTGAAAAAGTATCTGTACAACACAAGCCGAGTAAGCGAACCGTGGTGTAGAAGATGCGAACTACAGGAGGAAACGAGTTTACATGTAATCTGCGCATGTGAGGAACTGAAGGTACTCAGGCAGAAATATTTCGGGAGAGATCTATTGGAGCCCTCGAAGGTCCTCAAGTTTCCACTGGGCAAGATACTGGGCTTTATAGAGAACACCAAGCTGCTCGAGTGGAAATAAGAGAATCAATAAGGATGGTACAATGAGCACCAAGCTCAAGTGCCCGGACATCAAGTGCCCACCCTAACTTGAATGAATGAATGAATGGGTCGCTCTCCATGCCGGCGTCGTATGCACCCTTCTACGGCCATTGTCCATGCCTAGACAATCGCGATTCATCGCTGAAGTCACTAACATGGTGATAAGTTTGATGTTTTCGAACTCTAGGTATTTTGTTACGTTTAACATTCGTAGACGGACGCGCAACAACTAAACATTTCTGTTTCAGTTCTCATGAAGAGATTTCTTCATAAAAAAACTAAGAGATAATTTCTTTTTCGCATCACCAAGGATGAAGTTCACATTCTCACCGTAGCTTGCTTTAAATATAGTCATTCTGATGCTAAAAAATCAAGCTGAATAAATTATTTTGCAAATAATTGAAATATTTCGAAAACAAATGGTTTTAGGTATAGGTCTCCCTATAGGGGAGGGTGGGGCAAGATGGGGCCACGAGGCATGATGGGGACATCGCTTATCTACAAAACGGCAGTAAGCATCTGTCAAATAATAGCAGTCCTAATATTGACAAATGCTGTTTTATGTTTGTCGTAATGTAGGAAACTTTACTAGTCGTAATAACAAAGTTATTGCTATTTGTGCGTGAACATTGCAATTTCCAGAATTTCGTTATTATTTTGATGGTGAGTTCAACGGCTAGTATCGGAAGCATAAGTAAATTATTTACAACTACACTTTTTTGTGCTTATTAATTGACATGTATTGCATGTATTTTATATAGAGTGTTATTTGTTTATTTCAAATATTTAATATGTTATTATAACATAACCAGAAAATATCCCAAAGAGGCAAGATGGGGCTATTGGTATGGAGCAACATGGGGACATCATTATCTCACTCTTCAGTCTGATCCGTTATGCCTGGATATGCCATTATGCTTTCTCGAAAACATAATGCCTATTTCTCATTTTAGGAATAAAGTACAGGTTCAATCAAAGCGTAACAAGGGTAAAGACAACAATCCTTACAAGCACTACGTATAAAAATCTGCTACAAGAAAATAGAAGTCTCGAGAATCCCTAAGGCAACTAGAAGTGCTGAGGGAGAGTTAAAGGAAAAAAATTACAAAGAAAACAGAAGAGATCAAGAAGCCGAATTCTCAAAGGGAAGCAAAGAGATAGATTTTTAGAAAACGTCAAGGAAATAATCAAGTTCTTCTGTTGAGGAAGATAACGCTCAATGTTAGTATTGTAAGGGGAAGTATTGATACAATGCCATCGATGGCGAGGTTGGGTACATAGAGGCTGTGCGAATAACGTGGATGAGTTCGTCTTCTATTGTCTCAATTGTGAAGATTAAGTTTAATATTCTTATCCTTATTGTATTTTTTTAAATTTTAAGTAGTTCCGCTTTAAAGAGTTTAAGCTTTGTTCCTGCATGTTTTTAAGAATCTATTTTTTTTACCTATTACCTAGATTTACGGTACGACCCATTCTTAACTCACCTGGAACCCCATCTTGCCCCCATTTCTTTTCAAAATTTTCTCACAACATCAAGAGTACCCATCGAAAAATTGTAAATTCATCCATCAGCAGATAAATGTTTAAAGATTACAACAAGCGTACTTAGAACCTTGCATATCAATTTCCAATCCTGATGCAGTATTCTAAAGCTTAATGTTCCCATCTTGCCCCACCTTCCCCTATATATTTTAACTAGAATCCTAAGAGTAATAATTGTAAAAAGAATAATGTTTCAAGAAAAAATAAACATAGGAAGGTTGATGTCAACACCCTGTATCACTGGAAGCGTTGGGGACTGGTCTATATTTTGCTCGATACAGTCAAATCGCCTTTAGTATTCTACGAAATTTTTCCGGTCAATAATTTTCCACATAGCGATGGCTTGTAGTTTATCCTGGGACAGTCCGTATGTAAGTATGCTACATAGGAGAACGTAAAATCAATTTCCACTCTTATAAACTTTTAACCTACACCTACATTCCGAGGTGCAAACATATACAACCTTGAAAGACGATAAAATATACGCAAGCATAATGAATACCTGTCCGTGACCTTTCCTAGTTCAGGATAATGTCAGGATATACTGTCCCTTAAATAGATCGTCGTCAGCTTAATGACTTTCAGGTGAAAAAGTAACTGCAAGTTCAGAACGAATGATTGAGAAATCGAAATAAATCCGATAACAATTCTCTTTACAGCATATTCAATTGATCCAACCCCTTGTTCATATTTTATTAAAGCAGTTTTATTGAAAAATATTTCAGACTAAAAAAAAATTTTCGATAATGATTTGTTGTAAATATATTTAAATTCTCCAAATAATACTTCTGGAGGAATCAATTATACCGTATGCCGGATACAAGTTCAGTTACTCAATGATATACAAATTCAGAATGTAAAGATAAGGTACTACGATACTGTAACCTAGAAGACAACACAACCGTAGTTTATACGTTATCAAAAAGAAAAACAAAATGATGTGTCAATTACGTTCGTATATTAAACATCAGGTGACTATACTCGTAACTCGCTTACGGTATATATACTTTCTAGATATTCACAATCTCATAAAATAATAATGTTTATTTGTATATATGTCTATGAAATCTCTTGTTTTGCTAGTAAATTATAAAATCAACTCAAAAACAGAGATCGTTTTTCAATAAATGATCTTTGCAAAATCGGTATCAAATGAAAGAGAATTATCTTTATTGTAACTGAATAAAAGTGTGAAATGAAAAGCTATGGTGTGTTGCGCAGCTATTTTATGAAAACGTCAAAAAGTTAATCGAATTATGTTAATAAATAAATTGGCTTCCTTTTAATTCATTTTTGTTAATAAACAATTCGAAATATTTCAATTTAAATTCAGTTCCTGGGCACGCTAATACGATATTTGCTAAACTGGGTTATGCTAAAAAAATATACAATACAATGCATGAATAGATAAATAGTATTGATTTATGGTTTTAAAATGTCGATTTTGCCAAGAGTTGAATTTCGCATTCAGTGAAATGTAAATTCTCCTTCATATTATTTGGATAATAAATTAATGAATGACTTTTATGACCCAAAAAAAAATCGCAAAGTACTACCAACAGGGCTTTCGCAAAGAGATAACAAACAAAAGGCGATAAAAAAAATCTAATGCCCTTCCGATGGAATTTTAAAAATTGGTTTTTGTTCGTATATAATTCAGTTTCGATATATGACTTGATGTTATTATGTAAATATAGTAAATATTAAACAAGTAATAAAATAGAATTTTGAGTGATGTTCTTTACATCCACTATAAAACAATATCTTTTATTCAAGGAATTGCAAACTTTTTACAGTGAGAAATTAACAAATGAATGTATTAAATGTATGCTATTAACTGTAATAATTAGGAGGATTTTTTCCCAAGAAAAATGTTTCTCCTCAGGCAGGATTCGAACCAACATCCGAGCTAACATCTTCTCGCTTACCGGACGAGTGCTTTACCAATTAAGCTAAGAGGAGATGTTCGGTTAAACGTTCGAACTTAACGTTTAACCGAACATACGTCGATATTAGTTCTTGAAAGGCCGACAGAACGGCAAATATGCAAGGATTACAAGCTTTTTACAATGGGAAATTAACAATTGCTTCATTGGTAAAGCGCTCGTCCGGTAGATGAGAGGACAAGCACGTATACAACTTGAGTTTATAGGGAGGAGAGGAGGAGGGTAATAGAGATGATATTTTTATATTTTTATTAGATACAATTTCAATAGTGTCATCATGGGAGGGATGACTACACAAAAAAAAGGAAAAAAAAAGAAGGATGAATGTTCGTCTTTGAATGTAAGTTTTTGACAATAAGTACAAATAGTTTTCGTAGGCTCATGGAAGAAAGGACACATTATTATTTTTTTTTCGTATTACATGTTAATAAAATTTCTTGTAAATGTTATCGGTTCATTTTTGATGTAAAACTGTCACATTGCCAAAAAAAAAAACAAGTTAAAATATGTTGAATTTTTAGAAATATCCATTCATATAAACTTTAACTTTGGCTAGGTAGATACATCTTTGACACATACACAACAGGTATTATAAAACCAGCTCGATTCATTTCACTAGCAACGTAAATACATTTAAATGTTGCACCAAGTACATTTATCAGATTTACCAGATTATTGGTGCTAGCTGTTTCATTATTAGATTTAGATCAGAAGGTTTGTTTAATGCTGTGCGCCATTTCTGCATTATCTATGGCTACCATGGTTGACTTTACAACGTCGCCAATTGAGTAGCTTGTCGGAATTCCCTGATAATGCAGAATGTTACCACCAGAGGCAGCACTTCACGATAAACTTCTACTTATTTTGTATTTTCGATAATACGGGTTTATTTATGCCGTATTTTAAATTTTATTTTTATAGAAATGCTTAAAAAATTACTGCCAACTTTACTAAAGCCATAACTAACAGCTTCTTGCGGGTTTCGCCGTGTGTCAAAACTTTCGCTCGACGTTTCGCTGTTCATACTAACAGCTTCTTCAAGATAACTGAACTGATTCTCCATGGTCCGATATTCTTTTTATATACGCCCCTGGTGCATCCAACCGTGTAGTTTCCGCTCCATTGACCGTGACGGTTCGTAGTAGGCTCTTCCACGTGTTGCTAAGGTGGTACCCTTCTTCTCTGTTAACGGTTTTATTCTTCTCTATTTCTATGACTTCCCTGATGAGTCTCTTTCCGTAGTTCTTGGTGGTAGTTATTACTTTTACATTCTTGAAATCCATTTTGTGTCCGGTGTCGTGCATGTGTTCTGCCACCGCTGATTGATCGGTCCTTCTTAATCTTGCGTCCCTCTCGTGTTCTTTTATTCTTGTGTCGATGGCTCTTCCTGTTTGTCCGCATTGGCATGTTATCTTCTAGATACCTTCTGTGCGCCCCTTGGGTATCTTATCCTTTGCGGTCGGTAGAATACTGCTGGATCGACGTTGCAGTCCCGAAGCGTACTTGTACGTTACGTTTCTTCAAAATTCGGCCTACTTTTTCGGTGATCCTGCTATGTAAGGTAAACACGCATCCCTCTTCGTGGTTCTGTAGTTGTCTCCAGTGTCGTCTTCTTCTTAGTGGCTCTCCTTATGTCGATGTCAGTGTAACCATTCTTCTTTAGTGCTTTCTCCAAATGTATCTTTTCACTGGTAAGATATTCGTCACTGATGGTTTCGGCTCTGGATAGCAATGTTTGTATTAATGTCTTCTTCTGCATCGGATGATGGTGAGATCTTGCATGCAGATATCTATCGGTGTGCGTCTTCTTTCTAAATACTGCGTGCTGTAGCATTCCCTCTTTTGTTTTCTTAACCATAACATCCTGGAAAGGGAGATTTCCATTTTGTTCTTTCTCCATGGTAAACTTGATGGCTGGGTGCTGTGAGTTTATGTGTTCTAAGAACTGTTGTAGTTTTTCTTCTCCGTGTTGCCATATTACAAAAGTATCGTCGATATATCGCAGCCAACACTTAGGTTTCATATCGCTGGAACTTAGGGCTTCTTCTTCAAATGCTTCCATAAACAAGTTGGCTATTACTGGTGAGTTACTAAAGCCATTTTTTTTTTAAGTTTTAACGCGAAAAATACAAAATGCAATTTCTTTATCGATAAACTATCATTAATTCAATTATCAAACTACTACAACAGTATTTAACTGATACTTACTAACATATCGTTCTGACATTTGACATAAAACTTTCATTGTAAACACAGTAAATTCCTCGATAATATAAAAATGTCTATAAAAAGTGTAACTTTTTTATTTAGGTAACACCATGGCGTAATTTTTTTGCATGTCAGTGACGTGATAGCAAAAATTTGCACATCAGTAATTTGCGCGGACAACTTGATTATAACCGCATACATATGCATGCAAAAATTCCCTTTTGATATATATAGGTTACGCATCAGCCAAAAAGGAAAATTAAGTTTTTCCAGTGGCATTTCGATGCTGTATTTTTCACACAAATTTATCAAAATACTTGTTGTACGTTGTCGGTAATATTTCCTCTCGATTGGGGTAATTAAAAAAAATGTGACGTAAAACCATAATCTATCGGACGGGCAGGAATAATTAAAACTCTGGGTAGAGACTTTAATGTACTGTTTTATATATGTAGAATGCGCCCGTGCTGGTATAAGTGTCGAACAATGTAATCGGAATTATTTATTCGTCACACGCAATAATACAATACGACATAGCGCACGCTGTTCGCCTGATACGTAATGTCAACCTTGAATTATTTGGTCCGTCTCATATCTTTAGCTATTTGTAACTGTTTCTCTTCTTGTATATATTATTATGTATGCAGAGCGTTTAATTTCTTACGGTATAAATTGAGTGTAAGTACAAAAAATAGATAAGACCAGGCAAAATCGGCACACTTCTTAATATCTAACGATTATTTCGTTAATTAATAGATTAAAGTTCTTTCCAATCTTGAAAAAATATATTATGTATAATTTATACTACATGTTCCGGTTTAAAGTTTGACCATATTCAGGCAGTAATATCGTAAAATATCACTGGTTGGCAAAACTAATCGTCTTTTCATTTTGTATATCATTGAAGGTGGATTAATATTTAACTAGATAAATAGAAAAATAGAAAATGAATGAGCTGAAGACCAAAATCTTTAAACGTTAATTACTACGTACGTGTTTCTCTGTTTCAAAGAAACAAAAACTTCAAAAACCTTATACAGGTATTCCACGTAAGTGGTTCATTAAAAGTTTATGATGTTCTATTATTTACTTATATTTGAGATTTTGGCACCAGTATCTGTTTCTATTGGAAGTATAATGTAAAATACCTTAACAAAATATCACTTACCGATTTGACCGGAAATGGATGTCAACTTTCTTATTTTAAATAGATGTTATATGTTTTATTCATTTTTGGATTCTACAACTATAAATGACGGCAGTTTTCATTAGCTATTCCTATAGCTACATGTTGCCGTTCTTGAGTTATTTAAGTTTTTCTTTTTTTTTTTAGTCATAATCATTGCATCATTGAGAAATTAATATCTCGGTTAATACTGCAAGTAGAGACTCCCAATTTGCTATGTTATGAATGTAGATATTACTCTAAGAAATGGTAAGCACACTTTACATTCTAACATACAGGCTGTTCAAAACTGAGGAACAAAGTGACATATTTTCAAATACAGAAAACTCATCTTTTTTTAAATAGAACATCCTGTATTTTAATTCGGAATTAAGAAGTAAATATCATCCTGTATCGTTTATGTGAGCATTCCTATAACTATCTTTAATAGATTTTGAGATATGAGCGACTTTTTGTTAAACAGGCTAAGTATCCTTTTTTTTTTAAATAGAACATCCTGTATTTTAATTCGGAATTAAGAAGTAAATATCATCCCCTATCACTTTATATCAGCATTCCCTATACCTATCTTCAATAGATTTTGAGATATGAACGACTTTTTGTTAAACAGACTAAGTACCCCTATCTTTGCGTGTTTGTAGCTGGCTCTGAATGGGATTAATGTCAAATTCATTGACTTCATTGACTACTTCGTACAACGCAATATTAATAGAAATGACTATTCGAACAGATATTCTTGTATGGTTATTCAAAAATAATACATGAATTTGGCGTGAATCTATTTCAGAGCCAGCTACAAACATTTAAAGATAGGGCTACTTAGTCTGTTTAACAAAAAGTCGCTCATATCTCAAAATCTATTAAAGATAGGTATAGGGAGTGCTGATACAAAATGATAGGGGATGATATTCACTTCTTAATTCCGAATTAAAATACAGGGTGTTCTATTTAAAAAAAAAGAGTCTTCTGCATTTGAAAATATGTCACTCTGTTCCTCAGTTTTGAACACCCTGTATGTTAGAATGTAAAGTGTGCTTACCGTTTCTTAGAGTAATATTTACATTCATAACATAGCAAATTTGGAGTCTCTACTTGCAGTATTAACCGAGATATTAATTTCTCAATGATGCGATGATTATGACTAAAAAAAAAAAAGAAAACTTAAATAACTCAAAAAACGGCACATGTTAGCTATAGGATAGCTAATGAAAACTGACGTATTTGTAGTTGTAGAATCCAAAAATGAATAAAAAATTATATCATTCTATTTAAAATAAACAAAGTTGACATCCATTTCCGGGTCAACCGGAAGTGATATTTTGGTTAAGGTATTTTGCATTTATAGTTCCAATCGAAACAGATACTGGTTGCCAAATCTCAAATAATAAGTAAATAATAGAACATCATAAACTTTTAATGAACTAGTTACGTGGAATACCCTGTATATAGTTCACTTCCTTACCAT
Source organism: Protaetia brevitarsis (assembly GCA_004143645.1). NCBI lineage: Eukaryota > Metazoa > Arthropoda > Insecta > Coleoptera > Scarabaeidae > Protaetia > Protaetia brevitarsis. The sequence goes on along the minus strand of RXPK01003887.1, from coordinate 85,759 downwards.
AACTTGCTTTAAATATAGTCATTCTGGCGCCAAAAAATCAATTAAACAAATTATCATTGTATAACAATAATTAATAGAGTAATATTTCACTTCAACTGTGTATCTAGAAAATGTCTCAAACAGTAGCATAACAAAACCTTTAAAGAATCTTTTACAAAAGAACATTATTACTTGCTAACTTTGAACCTTAGAAATTGTTAAAACCACAGTTATCAATAAAGTATAATGTTTTATCTGAAATCCTATACTAATACAAGTTAACATCTAGTACTCAATTTTTCTTATTTCTTACTTCCTCCTAAATATGTTCGTTTATCACCGACTTATTAGGGAATATATTTAACATTTATTAAATAGCAACTGCGTGTTGTTACGTAAAATAATGTTTATTTGGCAAAACTTCATGTGCACGGTTTTCGCTTTTTTTATGCTACCTTAACTATCAAATCGACTTCCTTGTTTACATCACGCGCTGATCGACCTTGATATTTGTGATTAATTTTTCTAATATCGCAAACATCATTATTTCTAAAACACTGGGTGTTTCTGTAAGAAGCGAACTGGCCTCTATACTTCCTAAAGTATTCGTTTTATAGAAGTGAAATTTGAAAATTAAGTATGTGACACAGATTGTTTGTATATTACTAATAATTGTTGGTTAATATAGCTTCATTTCTGTTATTTGCATTAATCAATTAAATTTATAGTATTTATAACACTGTGTAGGCTTTCACGGCCGGTGTAACTATAACTAACAGCTTCTTGCGGGTTTCGCCGTGTGTCAAAACTTTCGCTAGACGTTTCGCTGTTCATACTGACAGCTTCTTCAGGATAACTGAACTGATTCTCCCATGGTCCGACATTCTTCTTATATACGCCCTGGTGCATCCAACCGTGTAGTTTCCGCTCCATTGACCGTGACGGTTCGTAGTAGGCTCTTCCACATGTTGCTAAGGTGGTCCTTCTTCTCTGTTAACGGTTTTATTTCTTCTCTATTTCTATGGCGTCCCTGCTGAGTCTTTTCCCGTAGTTCTTGGTGGTAGTTATTACTTTTACATTCTTGAAATCCATTTTGTGTCCGGTGTCGTGCATGTGTTCTGCCACCGCTGATTGCTCGGTAGTTGTCTCCAGTGTCGTCTTCTTGTTAGTGGCTCTCCTTATGTCGATGTCAGTGTAACCATTCTTCTTTAGTGCTTTCTCCAAATGTATCTTTTCACTGGTAAGATGTTGTTCGTCACTGATGGTTTCGGCTCTGGATAGCAATGTATGTATTAATGTCTTCTTCTGCATCGGATGATGGTGAGATCTTGCATGCAGATATCTATCGGTGTGCGTCTTCTTTCTAAATACCAACAGTTATATGCGAAAATTGATTAATAAATGAAAAAGTATACTTTCTTGAACGGAAACGAAAACGTTTAGAATTATCTTCTTTATTATGTTAGTTAGTTCATTTTTACATTTTTTTTACGGTAAAGAAAAACGTCTATAATGCATAGATAGTCCACCAAATAAACATGAACTGTTTCTTACAATAAAATGTTTCCTAAATTTATAATATCAAATAAATATAGCCTTTATGTATTTATATTTGTTCCTTGTATTATTATCACCATCCGAATTCATTTAATAACACACCATACACAAATTATTGTTAGTCTTTCAGTTACAAGTTACCACAAAATTTTACTACTAGAATAAAATACAACCAACATATATTGCAATAGTTAGTTAGTATATCAAGAAACTGCTACAAAATAGCAGTTTGTTTCGTAGCAACTCATCATTAATAATAGAAAGTAACGTTATTGACTGCACTGGCGCTACTCTATCACACGTTTCAATACGGCACTTCCTATTATCGCTCTTCGCTACAGTTCTCTGTATGTCAGAACAGCATTTGAGGCGATTGTTAATGCGACTCATTATCATAGTAATGTAATTTATTAATCCTTATGGTATGGCAGTATTACGATGAATTATATGCTCATCTTTTCTGCCTAATCGATTTCCAATATAAACTGGAAGCAATTAAGGATATTAAGTACCTACTTAATTATGCATATCATTCCGTGTGTTCTAATTTATTAACGGAAAAAAAACTGACCACATTCTGTATTTTTAAATTAAAAAATCTCAAGTTGCTTATTAATATCCCGAAAATCGATTACTCTATCAAGAATTAGCATCCCCAATGTGAATTATGCATAGTGGATAAAGTAATAAGAGTTTTAGCGTTGAAAATAGCACAGTGAAATTAAAGCAAAAAGTTCTAGTGGTTGGTAATTTGTTAAGCAAGTTCCCGTAACAATAGAAGGACTAGTCTTCGAACGTCTTTTGTTTGAAACTTTTAATTTAAAGTGCTGCTATACAGAGGCACATCTATTGCTTATACACTGTTGGCCATACATCTTAATTCATCGAAGTAGAAACTGATGGGGAATCTATTATAAAATTTTAATTTTAAATTTTCCATTTAAAATTTAATGGGTGGACTAAAATTTTGTAATTTCCATGTTTTTAAAACATTTTATTATGTACTATTACGAATGGATAAGTGAATAAACGTGAAGATAAACAGAACAAAATGAAATACGCCTTTCGGAAAGGGCCAACAAACCGAGCGAAAAGGATGAAAAACAAGTAATAAATACCCAGAATTTGTTTATTTACCTGGGCGGATTCAAACAAGAGGACTGTATTATAGACTCCGTTCCATTTTACTTTACCGATTTTATTATATCTGCGTATTACGCCTTTTCGACCCGGAGGCATTTGCGGCATAATTTCGATGTAATGAGTTTCCTTATAGCAGAAAAATATCTTTTCCTGGTGACCTTTTACCATTATCAACATATACCCCTTTTCGCGATGAAATGTTTGTTGTTTATTCGAAATTGAAATTCGCCGAAAAGGCTGTGCTGGATAAAATTTTATACAGAAGACTGTGGAATATCGCAGATGCTATACCTCGTATCTATATGGGGTATATACGTTAATATATGCGCCTTCCTAAGTGCTTAAATAAACTAACTAGTATCGATATTGAAACTCAGTCGATAAATCCCCACGTAATAAATAAAGCTTTATGTTTATCTATAAGGTACGCTTACTGAGAGCTTGTTGTTTATAGCTGTAATTCGCGGCAGAATTTACTGCATCGGTGTTCAGACTCAATAATAATAATAAGCATATGAATACGTTAATTAATATACCAAGTAAGTGCACGCGAATTGGTTGTGTATACAGGGTGTATCAAATAAAAAAGTAAATTTTGCTTGGGTGTTAACTACACGACATATAAAGCACAAACCCACCGAAACCGGATTTCATCATTTAAAGAATAAAAAAAAGTATAATTTAGAGCCAAAAATTCTTTAGCCGGCCTGATGCAAGGAACTAGTTAAGCACCCGCTAAAGTGTTTATGTATAAATCATTAACCATTAGTATTATTTTAATGGTATGCCGTAAGTCATAAGCTCATTCTGAATTTAAAAAAGGCCTTGAAAAATAGCAAACTGAGGCATTTTAATTTTTCTTTTTATAAAATAAACATTCCTTATTTGTTAGGAGCATTCTACGTAAGTCTACAAAGTATTATTTTTTAATATCTGATAAGACGTTCGAGTTTCTCGGATGTGCGACTTCGGTAGTTACAAAAACAAATATTTTCTTTTGCTTTGTCGAATCGAGAGTTAGTTGTTAATAAACGTACCACATGAATCTGAGTTATTTCTTTTGCATTTATTTTAATCATATAACGCAAAATGAATTGAATCGAAGTACACAGACAATAAATGTAGATACGGAAACATTTGCAAACACGCCTTTTTTACTATGATATCGCGCGGAAATTGAATCTATACTTCCCGCGCTTTTCCGATGCATCAGCTTCGATTTTTCTTTAATGAAATCCATGATGGTCCTGAAAGGATCGGTTTTTTCGAGACGGGAGAATTTAAATAAAATGTTCTGAAGTGGCTTGCACTCCAAGCGGCGATCCACACCAAACTACAGGCGGTAATGGCTGAATGATAGTGGTATGCGGGGTATACTCGGGACAGCATTTAGGTTGGGCACAGTGCGGCTCTAGCCCACGGATTTATAAAATATTTTTTTTTCTCGTTAATGCTTACAGATAGACTCCGTGTGCATTAAGACTTTTTGATTGTATATGATTACAGCTGCTACATATTATTATATTTACCTCTATATCTGATACACCCTGTACAATAAAAAGCAAGAGAAAAGTTAAATTTTTTTGGTTTGTTGCATTGTAATTTTTTTATAGTGCAATAACAACAGATTGCTGTTATCGCATGTTACTCCCACCCTTTCTGCCTGTCATGTCAGCGATACTAGGCCGTCATCGCTGCATCAGTTACTCATTGTCTTTCACTAATTTTGTGGCTGAATGTGAAACGTGTTCAATTGCAGGAAATTTTAAAATGCAACTAGTATCATCAACTTATTGTGATAACGTACACCTAGATAGCGTTTGTCCTAAATCGTTCACATATATAATGAAAAGAGTTGGACCTGGTGTTAAACCCAGAGGAATACCACAATCTAGATTCATAACAGAAGAGGACTTTTAATGTTTATTATTGCTTTTCTATTGTCTAAAAATGAATGAAATATGTTATAGGCAACACCAGAGATTCCAATTGATTTTAATTTTTCTAGTAGTAACGAATGATTTATCATATCGAAGGCTTTCGACTGATCAAAGAAAACACCAGTAACCAGACTTCTCCTATCCAAGCCCTCATAATGTGAGAAGATAAATCTGATTTTAGGTGCTTTTTTTGTATATTTTTCAAACGTAAGCTAAATTTTTAAAGTATTTTATTTCTCTGTAAAATAAATAACTTTTCCCCCATTTAAATCACTTTGTAACGCATATTCTTATCAATATAGTGATATCTTCTGGGTTAAAATTAAGATATCAAGTAATTTAATACTTCTCTTCACAATATTCTTTCAACTAAAAAGATTTGTTGCATGAATCTACATCGATTTTGCCGTGAAAACGTATATAAAACTATTAATTTTAATTTTTGTTTATATTTATCACCTAATAAATATAAAACCAAATCATATTTTCAAACATGTATTTTACCAGCTTACATACCACACCTTCCTTGACATTCATACCAAATTTCACGAATTTCCATCAATAAATAAAAAAGTTATAGATGATTTAGTCGATCGGTGCATCGGTGAATGGAATGCGGATCAGGTTGGGGTGAAAACCGTTTTCGTGAACAGGACTACGCGCTCCTATCTCAGCTGCAATGGGAGAGACAAAAACGAGACGATGGAGTGGGGATAAAATGGGCTACGACCTTGTCTATCATGCGCGTCGCTATGTAATTTTCCTATTGCGTTTGTTCTACGTCGTATGGGAGACGTGAATTCCAAAACGAGCAAGTCGGTTTAAGACAGAAAAGAAAAATACCTCCTTGTCTGCCGTACGCACCTTATGGTCAGTTCGTCTATCGCAAGTAGATTCAGAACTAGCGCACCGATTTTAAAAATTCTTTCGCTGTTATGAAGTGCATACAATTTATTTAAATGTTGAAATTAATTTTTATGAAGGGAATGCGAAGTTTTTTTTTTTATTTCGTAATTATTGATGATGACTGGGATTATGATATTTTTTTAATGATGAAACTAAAGTATGTATGTATTTTAATAAGTAATTTCAATCGGAAAATTTGCTAGATCAATTCATTCCTATCAATTGCTTATTTTATTAATCACAAAAAAATATTCTTCTTTTCAGAATAATTATTACGATGATTAATTAAGGCGACTCATAAATTATTTTTCTCAGGGTACTTCTAGTTTAAATCTTCAGGGAAAACACACTTCTCATCGTTAGCAACCTTTACCCTTTTCCCGTCAGAACCAATTTTCTTCTCGACATTCTTTATTCTGCAGGATAATCTCAAGGCAGATAATCATTTATGCTTTCAGGCATTAAAAACGCCATATTATATATATATATCACAACTTGCTGGCGGCTACTGAATATTCATCTCGAGTACATTTAAAACAAGGGTCCTTTTTTTATTTTTTTATTTGAGTTAAGGGAGAATTTATGCCCAGCTAAGCGTTTTGAAAATTTAATTAGTGAATTTGTTTACCGTACATATAGTACCCTTCGAGATGCTGAAGTTGTTCATCTTTTCACAAAATTAATCTACTCTTTCTACATTCTTTTTGTTTTTTCTTTCTACTCTTTAAGAAAAAAAATAACGTATCACAGATGATTCTAAATAAAATTGACTATTTTGTTGTTCGTTCGATTTAAAATAAAAAAAGTATGGAAAACAATTGGACTTTTGTTTGTTATTGCTTTTATATCATGCTCATTTAATGGCAGTGCACAACATTCTATTATGCCAGCGAAAGAATATAGAATTTTCACTGAAATGATTTCACATTCATCGTTGTAAAAAAGAAAAACTCATACTACTGCTGTTGGTGAAATTTTAGTGCAGTTTAAAGGATGAATATGTCCAAAGAACAACAAATATGTGTCGACACGATGAATCTTATATTATCTCAAAAAAACATTTATCGACGTAGAGCCTTTGTCGTTTGGTGCAGTCAAATTTTTAATAAAAAATCGCCACATAACATTGATTTTCTATTTACTCAAACAGTCAACAAAATTTCATATATCTCAAGGAATGGTTGGATTTAGGGGTAGCAACTGCACACAAATGATTGGATAAGTTCACTAGATTGATAAAAATTGCTACTTATCTCCTTTAATTGCCTTTCCAACTCTTAATTGGGAAGCTATACAGGGTATTCCAGGTAACTGGTTCATTAAAAGTTTATGATGTTCTATTACTTACTTATATTTGAGATTTTGGCACCAGTATCTGTTCGATTGGAACTATAAATGTAAAATACCTTAACCAAAATATCACTTCCGGTTGACCGGAAATGGATGTCAACTTTCTTATTTTAAATAGAATGATATAATTTTTTATTCATTTTTGGATTCTACAACTATAAATACGTCAGTTTTCATTGGCTATTCCTATAGCTACATGTTGCGGTTTTTGAGTTATTTAAGTTTTTTTTTTTTTAGTCATAATCATTGCATGATTGAGAAATTAATATCTCGGTTAATACTGCAAGTAGAGACTCCAAATTTGCTATGTTATGAATCTAGATATAACTCTAAGAAACGGTAAGCACACTTTACATTCTAACATACAGGGTGTTCAGAACTGACGAACAAAGTGACATATTTTCAAATGCAGAAAACTAATTTTTTTTTTAAAATAGAACACCCTGTATTTTTAATTCGGAATTAGGAAGTAAATATCATCCCCTATCGCTTTATATGAGCATTTCCTATACCTGTCTTTAATAGATTTTGAGATATGAGTGACTTTTTGTTAAACAGACTAAGTAGTCTTTTTTTTTTAAATAGAACACCCTGTATTTTAATTCGGAATTAAGAAGTAAATATCATCCCCTATCACTTTATATCAGCATTCTCTATGCCTATCTTTAATAGATTTTGAGATATGATCGACTATTTGTTAAACAGACTAAGTAGCCCTATCTTTGCGTGTTTGTAGCAGGCTCTGAATGGGATTAATGTCAAATTCATTGACTAACCAAAGTTTTATTATATATCATTGTAATTACACTTTCGTACAACACACATATTAATAGAAATGACTATTCGAACAGACATTCTTGTATGGTTATTCAAAAATAATACATGAATTTGACGTGAATCCATTTCAGAGCCAGCTACAAACATTTAAAGATAGGACTACTTAGTCTGTTTAACAAAAAGTCGCTCATATCTCAAAATCTATTAAAGATAGGTATAGGGAATGCTCATATAAAGTGATAGGGGATGATATTTACTTCCTAATTCCGAATTAAAATACAAGAGGTTCTATTTAAAAAAAAATTGAGTTTTCTGCATTTGAAAATATATCACTTTGTTCCTCAGTTTTGAACACCCTGTATGTCAGAATGTAAAGTGTGCTTACCGTTTCTTAGAGTTATATCTACATTCATAACATAGCAAATTTGGACTCTCTACTTGCAGTATTAACCGAGATATTAATTTCTCAATGATGCAATGATTATGACTAAAAAAAAAAGAAAAAACTTAAATAACTCAAAAACGGCAACATGTAGCTGTAGGAATAGCTAATGAAAACTGACGTATTTATAGTTGTAGAATCCAAAAATGAATAAAAAATTATATCATTCTATTTAAAATAAGAAAGTTGACATCCATTTCCGGTCAACCGGAAGTGATATTTTGGTTAAGGTATTTTGCATTTATAGTTCCAATCGAACAGATACTGGTGCCAAAATCTCAAATATAAGTAAATAATAGAACATCATAAACTTTTAATGAACCAGTTACGTGGAATACCCTGTATACGTAAATTAAGGTTTTTTGTTTATTTCAACGAATAACTAACATAGCTAACTGTTAATCTTCCTCACTTAAATTAAGTGCTATAGGGTGAATAAAATGGTAGTACTTTTGCTTCGTAAATCAGGGATTACTGTCTACTTTATGTAGCGTCTTCCTTAAATTTAGATTAATGTTTACGCTAGTAGATTCGGGAGTAATTACAAAAGTTTTATAGCTACCTTGGAATCCTCAATACATCAATACATAATTGACTTTTAATTAGCTAGTATAAAAAAAAAACAAAAAAAAAAAACAATTTGAGCAAACACTTTTATTCGCTTATTATCGGGCATGCAACGAAAAAGTGCCATTATTTATAATTATTTCATTAATTAAAACGGGAAAAATGTTGATATTTACTTCTCTGGAATCTCTAGACACACACAAAAAAAAAATATTACCAGATACAGCACCGAAAAGAAACATTCTGAGAAAACATATCCAAGGACATCCAGAATCGATAGAGGAAAGTTCAGTCTGTTTATCTAGGATTGGATCAATTTAATGGCCTTCGCTGCTTTTACGAGTCGCTACCAAATGAAATTAAGCTTGCAAATTCCCTTGGGTATTGTAGTGTATCTAGTGGAGGCTTCAATAATCGCAGAAACGATATTTAAAAGGTGAAAAAAGAAACAATGAACAATTGAATTATATATAATTGCTGAATATTATTAAAAATGTATGAGATATAACTTCATTCCTGGAGATCAATACAATTTTGATTATAAATAATTAACAATGGAAACTCACTCAGTACAATTACTAGTACTTGCATGCAGCCAGTAAATTTTTATAATTGAATATATTTCCTAATTATTTAAACAGTGATAGAAAAGATCCTGTAAATTAGAATTATTTTGTTGGATTGCATAGAGATGTTTAACCTTACCCCAGTGACCAACTATATTTATTTCATATTTTATAAATATTTAAAAAATATTAAATCTTTTTTGAATATTAGTTATATTAATATAATATGCATTAAAATATTTGAAAAATATATTAGGAAAACATTTAAAAAATATATGTTATTAGCATTAATAATATTTTATTGCAAATGTTTTCTCAATATGTTTTTCATAACTCTGCGAGAATATTTTGCTTTGTATTTTCTGTAAATATTTATTCCATATAAAAAAAGATTGAATTTTTGCTTTTGTACATTTGGTGCGTAGGACGATAATATAAAATGGTAAATATGCATACATATTAAGTAGGTATGTACCTATTTAAAATGATAGTTTAAAGATTAAATTTAATAATATATATCTAATATGATTTAATTAGTATCTAATTGAGCGCTGTAACTTTTCTATTAATATATCTGCGTTTTGTATTATATTATTTGTAATATTTGTAAGTTTGCGAACGTCAACACAACACCTCTATTCATTACGGTGCCGTGTTATATGATTTAGTATTGTTTATGCGTCTATGGATTAGGTACATAGAATGCATACGCGCACGTGCGTATCATCAACGTTTTCATTCGTTTGTCCGTTACATGTTATAGTTTATAATAGTATACGATTAGGCAGATTAGGGTTAACTGTGTAATTAATTGCTGCGGGTTGTTTTAGTTTTTTGTGAGCTACGAGTAAGCAAAACTTGAACATGTCATGGCATTTATAAGATAATTGGAATGCTCAATAATATCGCTATGTACAGAAATTGTTTAATAATATAATTGTAGGAATTTATGCATCATATATGTACTGCATCACCAGATTAAATTGCTAGTTGATTGCTTAAGAGATTCATCTCGTAGATAAGCGTCATAACCTCAAATGAGGTTAGAATACGTTGTGTGTTTTATTGTTTTACGTAGAACGTTTTCAAATATTATGAATAAAGTAAAAATAAGTATCGTAAGTATTAGAATGTACTACACTCCAATTATTGTAAATGCTCCAAATGTATTTAGTAGTGTTGATAATGTTGTACGATGTTTTATTCATGGTATGATCTAATACAATTGGCATTGTTTTAGAGGCCACAAGAAACGCCATGAGAGCGCCACTATCGAAATATGAAAAAAGCCATAGGGTTGTACTGGCACAGCCAGGCTAGACTTAATAATGAGTATTTTTCATTTTTTGGCTTATTCAAATAAAATGATAATAAATACGTTCGTTTTTATTTAGAACACTTCAATTAAAAATAGTGTTAATTTGATACACCTTCAGTATGCCTTAAAAGATGCCAGAATTATTGATTATTAACTTGTATGGTGAGTGTGAAAAAACAAGTTCTTGCCTTTTAGACAACTCTATGCATGTTTCAACTTTTCGTTCATTTTGACAAATTAAATAGATTGCATAAAAAATCTCAATTTCATTTAAATAATATTTACAAATATTTTAAAAAATATTGCGCTTACATTAATTTTAAAATATGAATAAATATTTTAATTGAATATTTTTATCTAATTTAGAAAAAAATATGAAAATATATTAAAACCTCTCACGAAAAATATTTATAAAATATATTTTTAAAAATATCTATGTAATATTTCTGGTTGTTAGGTTAGTAGCAGAATTGCGATTTCTCTCTACACCTAAATTTATTACGAACTCTGAAGTAAGTATTGAGTAATTAAATCTTTATTGCATGTCCATAAATTTTCATACTATAGCTTCCATAGCATATTTGTTCATGATATCTATTTCTCTGGATATATCATACACTAGAAATGAAATCTACATCCCATAAAGCTTTGAAGGCAGTTTGGTGTCGGATATGATTTCTTACCCTTCCATTTTTTGTGCTGGCAGTTTGAGATGCCCTCAGCACAAATCTACATAGCTAGGTTAACACTTTACCACAATTAAAATTATTTATTGGCCGTATCATCGTATCGTATATTCCAATAAATTGATACTTTTTACATTATTTACAATTCCCAAGAGACCTTTAAAACAACCCAAAATATCGACAATAAACAGCGTTATTTAACGATTCCACATAAACTACTAATTTATGTACGAAATCCGCTACTGGTAACTGTTATTCGTTAATTGTGTGGTGTTCGTCCGCATGTTTATCTTGCGTTCTTTACGTCTGTCTCGCTTTCAAACTGTTAACCAAACGCCTTTTTTATAAAGATCCAAGTTCGCGTGTTTGCCAAAACGTGAGAATACGTTCGATTAGAGAAACAAATAAAATGGGAAATAACACGATAGTTCGAACAGATTGTGCCATCGTTTGTGCATCTGGAGAGTATTTAGATGTTTTCGTCCTATTACTGATGGTTAGATTATAAGTATTTGGTGCGTAGAACATTTTAAAGATGAAGAAAAATGTGTTGAAGACACTGTTGAGTTTTATTTCTATGTATACAGGCGTAATCAGATATAGAGGTAAGGATATAATAATTGTAGCAGCTGTAATCATATATGATATCAAAAAGTCTTAATGCACAGGGGGTCTATCTGTAAGCATTAACGAGCAAAAATATTTTATAAATCCGTGGACTAGAGCCGCACCTGTGCCTAACCTAAATGCTGTCCCGAGTATACCCCACATACACTATCACTCAGCCATTACCGCTGTTAGTTTGTGTGGATCGTCGCTTGGAGTGCAAGCCACTTCGAACGGTTTTATTAAATTCTCCCGTCTCGAAAAAACGATCCTTTTCAGGACCATCATGAATTCATACAAAGAAATCGAAGCTTGATGCATCGGCAAAAGCGCGGGAAGTATAGATTAATTTTCGCGCGACATCATAGTAAAGAGGCATGTTTGCAAATTTTTGTATCTACATTTATTTCTGTGTAATTCGATTCAATTCATTTTCGTTATATGATTAAATAAATCCAAAAGAATAACTCAGATTCATGTGGTACCGTTTATTAACAACTACTCTCGATTCGACAAAGCAAAAGAAAAATATTTACGTTTTTTGGTAACTACTGAAGTCGCATATCCGGTAAAACTCGAACGTCTTATCAGGATATTAAAAATAATACTTTGTAGACTTACGTAGAATGCTTTTAACAAAAAGGATGTTTATTTTATAAAAAGAAGAAATTTAAAATGCCTCAGTTTTGCTATTTTACAAGGGCCTTTATTTATTCAGAATGACGTTAAATGAACTTACGGCATACCATTAAGAATAATACTAAATGAGTGCAAGGTATTTATACATAATACCACGTTTAGCGGGTGCTTAACATGACGTTTCCTTGCATCAGGCCCGGACTAAAGGATATTTGGCCCTAAATTTTACTTTTTTTTTATTCTTTAATAATGAAATCCGGTTTCGGTGGGTTTGTGCTTTATATGTCGTGTAGTTAACACCCAAGCAAAATTTACTTTTTTATTTGATACACCCTGTATAACAGATGTCATATCAAAACATTAAACAATTAAGTTGATTTGAATACTAAGTCTTAGGGGATTTGATCGATCTGTTATTTATAATATACAAGTTTACTAATTTCATTCTCAAGTGCATGTTTTATATCGCGTGTATCATAACACACTTTGACATCCTATAAGTCTGACTCATGCATGCCTTATCTATAACGGAATAAAAAAAATGTTTAATTAATGTATGTTTATTTGCATTACACGCACTGTAATATACAGACTGTTTTAAAATGAATTACATCTAGGTGATCATCATGAATTTCTCTTATAAATTATGATATTCCGCTTCCTTGAAAGGGTGTGTTCAAAATGGTCACCATTCTGTTGTAATACGAAGTTTCATGTTGTCGGAAATATTCTGTAATTTGGTGTTATTTCATTACATTTATTTGTAATTGTATTCATCAAAACATTTAAGTTATTAATTCTTGTCTTATATAATTCATTTTTAGCAATATTAGAAGATAGAAAAATCTAACGGAGTAAGGTCTGGTGATCGCCCTGGTTTAAAACTCGATTAGCTAAATGCAGTAGCCCAATCTTGCTGGAAGAAACCCCATAGCTTAAAGCTGGTTTTAATAACTGTTCTCGGTATCGTTAGCTATTAATGTGATTATGAAAAATATTGCTCCTACTATTCTGTCTGTTTTTTATTAGGCAGTACTTTTAATTAAAACAATTTTAGATCTGATATTGATCTGTACTCGATTTACAAATCCTCTAGGAAGTTTTATTTCGTCAGGGATTTCTCTGTTTAATGCGTTCTTGTTGGAGACTGGTAGACGATCATTTATAGGGAAATAGTGCAGAACCTCGAACTTAGAAAGCAATTTGGTACAAATCAGGAACAGGCGAACTACTGGCGCTGTTGATGTAGTACTAGAGTACTTTCTTTATGACCTAGCACTCGGCTTGGTGATGATTATGTTAGGAGCTAACCGTGTTTAACTACTTACTACAATTATCTATCTGTCGAGTATAAACGGAATACGTTTAACAAGGTTTAAATTGGGGAATTAGTCAAATTAGTGAGGTAAAAGTACAGACGAAGTAATGAATGTTTGTAGTTACGCTATTAACAGGTCGGTAAAGTAAAGACAAGCGTAGTTTCAAAAATTGGAAGCATCATATACGACAAGCGAGATAGAAGTATATAACGTAAGTCGTAGCTACTTAAGCTATACGTCCATATTTATTAAGTATCAACAAACTAGTTGAAGTGAGATAGAATACGGTCGAGTAATGGTAAATAAGACCTTTCATAATGGTTTACTTCAGTGCATGCAACCACGCCATTTTAACCATTTTACCGCTCCGTTGAATTTGACATCTGCTTTTTACTTGTTTATTGACCCTTCTTTAGGTTTGAATTTTATTTACTTCTATTATTTCTTTTACCAAAAGTTCTTTTCAGAGCTATAGTGAAGTAAATCGTTTAGTTTGTGGTAAGTTTAGAGGTGTTAAAGAAACATACAAAGACTTAAAACATTTCTTTAGGTTACAGTTCAAGATGCCCGGTAAACGACTTAGTTCTTGTTGCCAAGAGTTGGTCAGTCGTTTACTAGTGTATTTCGAGGAGGAAAAGCGAAATGGAAGTCCTCTAATATCCGTTGATGCGGTCCATGAGGTAAATTGTAATTGGTTATTATTAAATTAAAAACTTACATACAAATTGTAGAGAGTTGCGAATGCTTTGGGCATTTCTATGGGTATCATCTACAACACAAAGCGCAAGAAGGAAGCTATATCTGCTGTTCCTTCATCGAGTGCTTCAACAGCCCTGTACAAGCCACGATTGATGCCCAAAACATGTGATGTGTCAAAGAGAAATAAAATGGATGTCGTAAAGTAATTTATGTTAAGGTTATGTATTGATGATTACTTCGAGCACATGGGCATAAAGTTTCAAGACTTCCTCTGTATCACTGCGATTTTCAATGCTATCGAATTTGTATGGGCACATGCGAAAGGATATTATAATAAGCATATTGGCCGTAATGGTTTATGGCAATAAACAAGTATTGGAATGTGGCAAGAAAGTTTGGACAGCTGTACACCAGACACCTGGCAAAATTGCATAAATCACACAGGGAAATAATTAAAGAGTGGTACGAATGTGAAGCAAACATGACTTTGTTTCTGACAGTTAATTGCGGATCAGAAGATGAGAGCGAAGACACAAATTAAATATATTTTAATTTCACTATTCTTTCTTTCAATATTGACATATTTTAATTTAATTTACTGCAATATTATGTTTGTATATACCATTGTATAGAAATTATGTTTGCTGCATAAAATAAAAACATCATCTTTCGTTTAATTAATCATTTGGTAACGATATTAAACAAATACTTTTATGTTGCTTGAATATTTTCTACATTTTGATTTGCAAATAGGTTTTTGATATGAGAATTACATTATTGCGGTAATACATTATTTCATTGAGAACACATTTAATAATAAGCTTAGCCTGATCACGAAAGCATTGTCAATAGGAAGTTCCACTATTTAGAATCCTATAGTTGCATTACTTGATTGTTGTTAAAACGCAACGTTGACTAAAAACTGAGCCAATCCTTTCAGTTATAAAAGAAAATCTATTAAAACTGCGTATAACCTCATTAAATTGACAATTGTCATTTCGTACAGTTCATTGTAAACAATGTTGGCGTGCCTGAATTTGTTTCAGACGCTGCATACGTCATAAGCAAATATGACGTAACTACAAACATTCAAGATTTCCACTGTAACTATTTTTGTGTATGGATAAAAGTTCTAAAAAAAAAAAAAAATTGTTATTGTTTTTTACTTGCAATATTTCGTTGTTCTTTAACGACATCTTTATTGGCAAATCTAAAATTAATGCTATTTTCATGTTAACCACTTCTTAATTAATCTTTTTTCGCACTAATTCTATATTCTGCCTGAAATTCTTCTATATGGTTGCGAAGAGTATAACCATTCTCCATTTCTAAAGTATGATTCGATAATAAAAACTTTATGATTTATTGTAGAACATTTTTGAGTGTCAATGAACCAATACACTACAAATGACAGACGTATTTTATTTGTCACTAGCAACATGATATTTTGAATAAATGAAATCATGGCTTGCTAGAGGGGGTAAATTTAATTGATCATATCGCATATATAAAGGGTGTGACGTTTATTCTTTCCATGCTAAAATATTATTAATGCATTCCCGGCATTGTCGGTTAGTTTATACCGTATAGTTGATTTAACCTTTCATTCTTAAACGCGGAATATATTTGAATACATTAAGAAGGCTTGTTATTATTAGCGAAATGTTGATTCCAAAGCAGAAAATAAGTAGTTTGGTTATTGTTGTAAAGTTTATGTTATATACCTATAAATTATACGCGTGCATTATAGGTATGAATGTTTCTAAAAGCAATTCTACAAGTGAATAATCTGCATATCAAGTGACACGTTAATATCATACAAATCAATCGTATATGTGTTTACGTATGTACATACGTGACAAGTTCGCTTTACCGCAAAAATGCAATTTCAAACGCAATTTGCTTATTGAAGAATAGCGGTTTGTGTGGCGTATAAATGGTTTAATTTTTACATATATTACTACGAATCCTTACATTCTTAAAATGTTCTTTCCTAAGTTATCCAGAAGTTCCCATTCGGGAAAACATCACCTATAAATCTCTCACGAACCGATGTCACACGTTCATCTAACCGCAAAAGGTATATTATTGTATTATAGGAGCACGTGTCTTTTGCAGAGGCGTACTCGCCAAGACAAGTCCCGCGTACGACAGATTACGCGCACTGGAGCACGCCTATCGGATTGGCGATTCACCGACTGCTGGATTACGGCCGGGGCGTACGAACGGTTTCCGCGTAGTTTTCCGAAGATAGGGGCCAGCGTATAATGCACAGGACAGCCTAGGTTCAACGCGAATGACGTAACGAACGCGAATAGGAGATCGTCCGCGCTCAAACCAACAAACGAACATCGACGGTGACGAGGAAAAGATTCGGAAAGACGTTTTGGGATGCGGCGACATTGCGTTAAGACAATTCGGGTAAATTGATTAGCGTATAACCTGGGGACGATCAGGGGAAAGTTTTCTTCGTCTTCTGTCCTGCGATTTTGGTTCATTCTCGACTATTAGGGGATGTCGTAAAACAGGTCGGTTTGCTGGGAAAGTGGATTATAGGAAAGTGGAAATAATGCTTCAATCTATAGATTTATTCAGAGATCATAGGTCGAACTATATAACGATCCACACTGATAAAAATTACAGTAATTTTCCATGGTAAATCAGGAATATTACATGTAATAACGTTGTAAATTTACCACAACAAATCATGTAAATTTTGTTTTACATGTTTTTTCTAGGATATTTTAACATGGAAAAAGAATATTCGGTAAAATTATAGCTTTTTCATTGTAATTTAAGATGTAACAAAAAAATTCAAAAGGAAAATACAGGAAAAAAACATGTACAATTTTGTATTTACTCTTAAAAATTTACTTAAAGGTGTTAAAATTGTCATTTTTTTTGGGTATTTAGTGTACTTTAAAAGTAATTTTACTAGTGAACTTTAATTTTGCTATAAAATATGAGGATCTTTTATATTTATTTGTTTTACTTGAATTTTCGGGTAAAACTATAGATATCATGGAAAATACGAAATTCATACGCCGTAATGTGATTGGTTATTGGATTATTTATCTTGCGCGTAGGTAATTCTATTCGTTTGTCGAACTTATTATTGGCTCAATGATATCATGTACGTCACAAACAATCGTAGGTTTCGCGTAAGCGTGTTCATCTCTTGTCCTGGTTGAGCGATTCAGTATGACCTATTAGGTGCTATTAAAAGAATTAGGTAGGTTGCTTGCTCTCTGTTTGAAATACATATGAAAATTACTTCAGTGTTATGAAGCAAATTTACCTGTAAAATTGTAGGCAACTTTGTTACCAACGATTTACATGTAATTTTACTACAACTTTTTTACAGTGCAGGATTGGCAAACCACACCAGTATTGGTTAAATTAGGGGAAGCAATTTGACATTAGTTACTCGTGTTTGTCGGCTCTCGGAAAACCTGTTGGCCAACACTAATACTCCCCACTCATGATTGGAATAAACACGAGGTATATCCTAATCGCTGTAGAAATGGCAATCGCTTCTCTATCCCTCCTCAACCACTGTAACCAACACATAGGATTTGGTTCAATCGAGAAAAATACACAGCGACGGTTTTTCAAAGCTCATCGCAAAGCCAGCAAACTGTAAATTCAACGCTTTTCTACCAAAAAGACTCCATTGCTACATATCGCATCAACCAAAGAAATAATATTTATACAGTGTAGTGTTGTTAAGGAATGGGAAATCTTGGAAATTGCGAATAGTAGAGCCTAAAACATGAGGATTGACCGCAACATGCCTTAATTTACAAATGCTGCTCGTCTTAAGAACATACTACATATTCAAGTTAATAATTTTATCCTGGAGGTTGGAGTATCTACCAGGCACGTCCCCGAGTGGGTGGATGGGGAAAGGCCATCTTGTCAGGGTTCGCTCAAGACGAGATGGTTATGGCGGCTATAAGTTCGTCCTCTCTGCTTAAAACCGGAGCAGGGTGAATGAAGACTGTTGCCATGAACCACTCCCCCCTCGCCCGAGCTGTCGTGTCGTGGCTAAGGGCTTGCACAGGATCTCTACAACGATGCCAGTGTTGTTTTCGGCTACCGAAAGCCCAAACGGTTAAACCAGGTCCCGAAAGGATGGAGGTTCTGCCATCATTGCACGGACTGAGAGGAGACAACCTCAATAAAAAACCTAAATCCTAAGGTGGCGACTAGGCTGATGGGATGCGTGCGGATAGAAGACCAGTCTACTAGTCCAACATTAGGGCACCTGGCGCAACCCCATTGTATTTAGCCTTACCTCTGCATGCGGGGCTCTGTTGAGGTGGACCTTTTCTTCCCTAGCTACTCGTGGATCAACCATGGAGGAAGGACGTTTATTAGTGGGACGACCAGCTAATAAACAGGAATTTGAGCAGGATCTCCATAAGAAGTCTTCCACTTCCAAAGTGAGAGTACCTCACAAGGAAGGCAACAAAGAGGAGCAAAACGACTGGAGCAGATTGGGACGAGGATGGTATCCATCCCCTCTCAAATTGCGTAGCACTGTGCAACTCAAGGCGCTTGCACTTGGGAGCACGTCGAAAACAAGAGGGAGACTTACCTAACCTGGGCATTCTGATATCTTACACTTTCTGAAAGGAATAGGATTAGAAGGCCAGCTTTAAAACAGCAAGAACACAATAAATCTTTTAGGTCGCAGTGTAATATCACCCTTGCAATATATACATTAATAATTTTCTTTATAAATTTCCCAATAATTTAGCAAGATTTACCTATTCAGCAGGGTGCAACTAGCGCCCTCTATGAGCCTTCAATTCTCTTGCTTGCATGAATCTCGTGTACATTGATACTTCTTTGGAGAGAAAATTGAAATTTATACTCACTGAACGCTCATTAGGGCTTCTTAGATTACTAGACTTGAACTTATTAAAGAGGAATTAACAGCCAACATCAGATTTTTTAGTGATTTAACACCACTTTGATTAAATTTGGTAATGGATATTTAGTATTCTATTGTTTTTGTTGATCGATGGGTATGTGTAATTTTAACGTGTTAAATGAACATTTTTGTTCAGCTCCTTTGTGCATACCAACTTCCACTTAATTCTTTTCCTAGAACCAGTGCGGATTAAGTAATTGATATTATTGTTATTCATTTCAAAGTTTTTTGATCAAAATATTTGTTTGTCATTAATATTATTATGATAGGCATAAATGATTACTAATATATATATATGATGGATTAATCCTAATACATTACTGTTAGATACGCATAGAAATACTTATTTCCAGCATTAATATCGAATAAAATGACCATTAATGTCATTATCATTCATCTAAAAGCAATTATCCTCAAAAATAAGTTAGTATTAATTGCTTAATTCGAGATAAGTTATTAAAAAACAAATAAATATAAATCATGAAAACGATAGATAATCATTATTAATCCTGCGTCTCTAAAGATTAAATCTCCAGTTTCTGATAATGGCCAAAAATATCGATTTTTAACACTATTCTATAATATCCATATATACTTTTCAAATACATACCGTTAAAAGTCTATTTTTAAGCCAATTTGTACACAAAACTATTTGCACCGCATTTTCTTTATCGTTGTTAAAATTCTTTCATATTTTATTTAAAAAAGAAAATAATTTGTTGTCTAAATGATAAGAAACGTCTTGTAAAATATATATTTCATAAAAATGTATTGTTCATTATCTATTACGAAAAAAAAAATAAAAAAAAGAATGTTTACTAATAATGCCAGAAATAATTTATTATAATTGTCATAATGCGTATCTAGCAATATAAAAAAAAAATTCGTAGTTTTTTTTATTTTATGGAAACATTAACGTTTTACTTTAATTTATTTATAGAGGGCAGGGATGCGGCAAGATGGGGCACGAGGCATGATGGGGTCATCAGTCTTATCTACAAAACGGCAGTAAGCATCTGTCAAATAATAGCAGTCCTAATATTACAAGTGCTGTTTTATGTTTTTGTAATGTAGGAAACTTTACTAGTCGTAATAACAAAGTTATTGCTGTTTGCGCGTGAAACTTTGCATTTCCAGAATTTCGTTATTATTTGATGTGTGATTCAACGGCCAGTATCGGAAGCATAGATAAATTATTACAAACTACACTTTTTTGGCTTATTAATTGACATGTATTGCACGTATTTTATATAGTGTGTTTATTTCAATATTAATATGTTATTAAACATAACCAGAAAATGTCCCCAAAGAGGCAAGATGGCTATTGTTATGGGCAGCATGGGGATATCATTATCTCACTCTTCAGTCTGATCCTTATGCCTGGATATGCCATTATGCTTTCTCGAAGACATAGATGCCTATTTCTCGTGTAGGAATAAAGTACAGGTTCAATCAAAGCGTAACAAGGGAAAGACTACAATCCTTACAAGCACTACGTATAAAAATCTGCTACAAGAAAATAGAAGTCTGAGAATCCCTAAGGCAACTAGAAGTGCTGAGGGAGAGTTAAAGGAAAAAAAAATGACAAAAAGAAAAGAACACAAAAGATCAAGAAGCCGAATTTGTAAGGAAAGCAAAGAGATAGATTTTTAGAAAACGTCAAGGAAATAATCAAGTTCTTCTGTTGAACAAGATGACGCTCAATGTTAGTATTGTAAGGGAAGTATTGATACAATACCATCGATGGCGAGGTTGAGTACATGGAGGCTGTGCGAATAACGTGGATGAGTTCGTCTTCTATTGTCTCAATTGTGAAGATTAAGTTTAATATCTTATCGTTATTGTATTTTTTTATTTTAAGTAGTTCCGCTTTAAAGAGTTTAAGCTTTGTTCCTGCATGTTTTTAAGAATAATTTTAAGAATCTATTTTTTTTTACCTATTACCTAGATTTATGGTACGACCCATTCTTAACTCACCTGAAACCCCATCTTGCCCCCATGGTGGGGCAAGATGGTGTATTTACACATTTCTTTTCAAAATTTTCTCACATCAGAGTACCCATCGAAAAATTGTATAATTCATCCATCAGCAGATAAATGTTTAAAGATTACAACAACACTTAGAACCTTGTATAGTATATCAATTTGCAATCCTGATGCAGTGTTCTAAAGCTTAATGTTCCCATCTTGCCCCACCTTCCCCTACCTGCAGATGTGTTGTGGTAAGAAATTTAAAGAAATCATCAAAATTGTAGGAAATGTAACGAATGACGCTTCACTGCGCATCGAATCACCTAAAATTATATTCACATAAAAAAAAAAAACTAGCAGAATATAACAGCAATCGTTTACGATTTGAGGGACATCAACAAATAACTCAATATTTAGTTTCAACATAAACTCAATAGTAGTATTCCACATAATATATCGGACATTCTGTGTGACTAATAGGTAAACACTTCAATTCACGATCTTCGTACAACAGTACATCCGGGATTCAATTCCCCTGGCACCATTTCGTTCAGTGTATTTTTACCATCCTATGAGAAAAGCCGGTGTACGATGATCCCCATTCGCTACTAAATCCTTTGTATCCGGAAATCTCCTTCTTCGAATTTTTTACTTCGTTTGGAAGATTAATAACCTCACTCACTCCGAAGCGGTATAGGCAGATACACAACATTTTTCATACCGAAATTTATTTGACGTAGCATCTGCGACGATATAAAATCGGATATTAGAAAGTGCGCTGGCACATAAGGGTATAGTCGTGTGTGGTGTAACCGTGCAAAAAAGGGTCCAACCTAGAAATTTTTGTAATAAATAATGTTCTAGTCTGACATGACATTTAAAATTTTCAAGGTTAGGGTGGGAAAGAGCAGAGAAGGTGACTCATCTCTTGGCTATAATAAGACGCGGTTCTAGCTCCTGTCAGTTGGTTTATACTCATTCTATTCCAAATCGCGTTTGGATATTTCTTATAATTCCTGGGATATTCATAGTGAAACTTTGTAAATTGAAACATTGTATAGATTCCATAACAAATAAAATGTTGCTACTCTAATGAAATAATTTCTTTATTTAAACCCCTTAGCGAATGCCTAATTTCCGTACACTATAAAAAAAGTTGCAGTAAAATACATGTAAAATCGTCGATAACAAAAGTTGGCCTACAATTTTACAGGTAAATTTGCTTCATATAAGGTAAAATTTCTACCATCTAGTAAATTTCACATGCTGATGTGTTTTTCAAAGATTGTACTGTAAGATTCGTATGTAATATTTGTATGAACTTTATATTTACCGAACACTGAAGTAATTTTCATATGTATTTTTATAAAGAGAGCAAGCAACTTACCTAATTCTTTTATAGCACCTAATAGGTCATACTGAATCGCTCAACCAGGGATCAAGAATGAACACGCTTACGCGAAACCTACGATTGTTTGTGACGTACATGATATCATTGAGCCAATAATAAGTTCGACAAACGAATAGAATACCTACGCGCACAGAAAATAATCCAATAACCAATCACATTGTGGCGTATGAATTCCGTATTTTGCATGATATCCTATAGTTTTACTCGAAAATTCAAGTAAAAACAAATAAATATAAAAGATCCTCATATTTTTACAGCAAAATTAATAGTTAACTAGTAAAATTACTTTTAAAGTGCACTAAATATCCCAAAAAAATATCAATTTTACACTTTTAAGTAAATTTGAGAGTAAATACAAAATTGTACATGTTTTTTCCTGTATTTTCCTTTAGAATTTTTGTTACATCTTAAACTTACATGAAAAAGCTATAAATTGTTACCGAAATTCTTTTCCATGTTAAATATCCTAGAAAAAAACATGCTAAAACAAAATTACATGATTTATTGTGGTAAATCACAACCGTTATTACATGTAATATTCCTGATTTACCATGGCAAAATTACTGTAATTTTTTACAGTGTACGGTGACGCGACACTAAAATGCGAATCATTAACCCCTTCCAATTCTGTTTAAATATGATTTAAAATATTATTAACTCTGCCACCTGATACCTATCGCCCCTATCAAATTTAAGTTCCCTCAAACGTAAATCTACCCAGAATATACCAGAAATAACGCACGCCGCGTTTGTCGAAATAGATGAATACATTTTTTTTTGTTTTTATACTAAAACCAAAAAAAATAATTACGTCAAACGTTTAAATTATTTATGAGAGGGAATTACACATTGTTCAAAATACTTTCCACCTGTTCTATGAATGCTAAACATAAAATGATATCTACCGGAAGCTTTAGTAGCAATCCTGATTGACCCAAATAAGCGAATTTCGTTTCAAGCGTTGGGAACTTTACCACCACACGTAATTTGCATTAAATCCAGCAAATGGCTAATTTAATCTAATTTACGTAGTATCTAATTACTACCCCTGTGATAAATTCGCAAATTCAGAGCGAGAGTTTCCAGTACCGAAGAAGGCACAAATAGGTGGGATTTAGATGCGTAGAAATTTATAGCAACTGTTCAGGGATCTGTTCTTCACATCCCAAAACCCGCGGGCTTTAATAAAAGGGAGTTTATGTTCGCTAGAGAATAAAAAGAACGCAAAAATAAGAGCTTTCATGTATATTCAAGACGCGGAATGAAAAACGAAAAACTGCCTTGTTTTTGGCCTGTCTGTGTTTATACTTCGTGGACTGGGCGAATAAATAATAAAAAAAAAAAAACATAAATTTAGCTTGATATACGGGCGTCTGTAATGTATAAGATTTCTTGTACTTGGCGAATGCTGTAAAATCTCGACGATGATTTACATATGAGGCGGTGGGACAGGGCAATATAAACCGTAGACAGGGCAGAAGTAAAGGGACATCGATATTTCTCTAGCGCGTCAAAACAAAGCTACGTCTTTGCTTGTGTGGGTGGCGTCGGGAATTCATGTAAATATATTTTATTCTTCAGTGGAACAAGTAAAATTTTATGTTGTGGGTGTGAATTGTCTATTTGCATTAGAAAAACATGTACATGGTGTCCCATTTTCAACACATTTATGCAGGGTTATTATTGTATAGCACTTTTCACAATAAAGTGGTTAAAGATATACATGAGCAATGCCTATATACAAAAAATTACGGTTCTAAGTACACGGAGTGCCGAGAAAACGATTTTTCTTTATTCGAGTCCGGCCCTGACTCATTTAGCATACCGGTGAACCATCGGTCGTCGCTACACATTGAACGTTGGAATTACATTTAGTGTGCACTTGCTATTCGCAGTGGAGGCATGCGTTTGCAATGGCAGCGTATAGATTTGAAACACGCTACATAAAGTTAACAATCATACATTAGTTTTATTGCAAACATAATAAGTTTATTTTAAAATAAATTTAACCTTTAAAATGTACTACTGTTTTACGTGATACACGAGTTCATGGCAAAAGCACATCATAAAAAAAAAACACCTGACTGCTTTGTTTGCATTCTGGTGCTTCCGTCTTATCTCAGTTTAAATCTTGTGTAGATAACATCTGCTTTGAAATGAATTCACTATGCCTAGCATTTAATTTTTCGATGTTTACTTACAGATGGTTGAAAATTCATTCTTATCAGATTTATGTGCATACATACGGTAAACACAGATGTGGGCCGTCTTTAACTACATTTTGGGCCCTAAAATTTGGAAAATTACAACATGCACATAGAACCGTAATTTTTTGTATATAGGCATTACTCATGTATATCTTTCACTCCTTTATTTTGAAAAGTGCTATACAATAATAACCCTGTATAGTATCTCTGTAATTGCTAGTGTTATCGAAAGAGTAATATAGGGGTCATGTGCTCAAGTTTTTTTATAATGATTGTTGAATAATCTGCCGTTTTCAGAATAAGTATAAGGAGTCAAGTAAAAAAGTTATCAGATCTGACCCATCTTTTTTAATGCAACATTCTGTATATTTTAATCTAAAAAGATAGCATTTTAAATTCTCTTTTCAAAAATATAATACACCATGGGTGATTTCTGGTAAAAACTAACATCCTAGAAACAAAACTATGTTGACATTAGACCAGGAAAAACATTACACAATATATTTTAACAGACAAAGAGTATGAGAAATAGTTGGCATAAGAAAGTAAATTAAAAAACTATAGAAACTTTGAAACGATTCAGATTTCGGGAAAAAATAATGGGAATTATCATGTTCGAAAGGCCCTTCGTTCTTTTGGAACACTCTGTATAGTCTAGTCATAAATATTTTTAGATTATGCAGCAATGTATTCTTCTGTAAAGCTTTTTCCTTAAATCAAGAATAGAGCTATAATCAAAGACCCGGTCTTCGATGGGACGATGTATACAGGGTGATTCTCAATATATGCGACAAACTTTAAGAGCTGATTCCTGTGGTTATTTTGATAATAATAAGTTCATAAGAACATATGTCCAAAATCGCTTAGTTCTAAAGTTGTACAATATTTAATAGTAAGTTAACATAATTAATGTTTTTATTATAAATTAACAAAATAATTAGTAAAACAAAATTAACTTATACTAACTGTTGAAAATGACCGCCTCCATCTGCAATACAAGCTCCTATCCTCCGTCGTATTGACTGCCGAGCCCGTTCTAAAATACCATTGTTTGAAAAGCTGCGATAATACGATTTCTCAGTTCATCGACATTTTCAATGGGAGTCGTATAAACTAATGATTTAAGGTGACCCAGAGAAAAAAGTCCAAAGAATTTAAGTCTGGAGACCGAGGAGGCCACAGTTGTGGACCACCTCCCCGTCTTATCCACCGATCTGGATACGTATTGTCCAAAAACTCGCGAGCAACTAAACTAAAATGCGCTGGAGCACCGTCATGCACAAAATCTTAATTGCAATGGAGCTTCTTCCAGGAGTAGTGGAAGCTCCTCTTCAAGAAAATTGCGGTATACCTCGCCTTTTAACCGCATCGGTAAAAACTATGGACCTATCAAGTGATCTCCAACAATTCCGGCCACACATTGACAGAGAATGATGTTGATGACGGCATTCACTAGTTTCGTGCGGATTTTTTTCGGCCCATATGTGATTATTATGAAAATTAATAATCGCATTTCTAGAGAAAGTAGCTTCGTCGGTGAAGAATATTTGAGCCAAAGGGAATTATTGCGGATTTTGTGTTGCATCCATTGATAAAAAGCCACTCTTTGCGGAAAATCTGCCGGCACAAGTGCCTGCACCCGTTGAATGTGATATGGATACAATAGTTGATCTTTCAATATTCTCCAAACTGCGACCTGACTAATGTTTAAAGCAAACGCAATTTTTCTGGTGCTTGTAGTAGGATGTTCCTCAATTTCATTTAATACCATTTCTCCAACTTGTGGAGTTCTCATTGTGGATGGGTGCCCGTTATCAGTCGTCCGTTTTTTTTTAAATTTCCCGTTTCACTAAGACGTTGGTGAAAACGGGCAAATATTGAATGATGCGGGATGATACGGTTCGGGTATCGTTCTTCATAAAGACGTCTAGCAGCACGCGAATTTCCATTGGCAAGACCGTAAACGACATGCATATCACACATCTCAGCATTCGTGTAATTCATTTTAGAAAACAGAAACTGGCAATAAACTGAATGAATACTCTGACAACTATTGACAAATATTGAAATGACAAATAAACAATTCCTTCTCAACACAATAGTTTGTGAAGAACCAACTGTGAAATTATATCGTGTTAGTCATAGTTCATAATTTATTATTAAACATTCAATAACTTTAAAACCAAACCGTTTCGGACATATATTCCTATGAACTTTTATGATCAAAATAACTTCAGCAATCAGCTCTTAAAGTTTGTCGCATATATTGGGAATCACCCTGTATATCTACACATTGCCTGAACATTTTAAATCTAAACTATCAATGTATTTTTTTTGTCCAATTTTAGGTTTCCGTATACGTTATTCTAAAACCACTTGTATCAGGTATTCCTATACCCATTTGGCACTTATTCCTCGTTCAGGAGATTACAAAAAAAAATGAAATTTCACACCATCTAAGGTAAATTACGTTGAGAATTGTTGAATAGAACCGATAAAAAGTTTTTTTTATGTATAGTTCTTAGAATAGGTACCCTTTTAGTTGAAGCACATGGTTTTGGATGAATTATAATTGTATATTTAGCTTTTCATAAATGAAGTGTGGGAAGCTTAAATCATCCAGTGTGGCACAACACATAAATGAAGCCGGACATGGTATTAACGTAGAAAACGTTGCAAAAATGAAGCAATAGCTATGATGATATTATATTCAATAATAACTTATTGAACTTGAAATATGTTATATTGTCTATCCATCATTCAGTAGTAATAGATTTATTTGAATTAAAAAAAAAACCATGTCCTCACTTTCACAGATATTCTCTTTTGATTGAAGCTTCGTTGAAAATTTCGAGCCGCCCGTATAGCAAACGTACATTTAGAGATTTCTATTAATCCGCGCACATCCGCCTTCTCTCTATTTAGATAAATCTCAGTAGCGGATGAAGAAAGAGAAAGGGAAATGACCGCCGTTCGGTCCGCAACTAAACGTGATCAATTGCGTGACGTGAATACGATTTCTTTTTGGTGGAAATTCTCTTTCTTACCCATCTGGAATACTGGATGGGAGCTGGAGAAGTTTCGCCAGAAAGATGTTGGTCGGATCAATAGTTAGGATTCGCGAGGTGATTTCATAAATTTCTATGCTCGTTTGGAGAAATATATGGGCGAGGATTCGGCCAATCTGAACTGTTTTACTTACTTCGGGAAAGTTTTGTTTTCCGATAATTTGATTTTCGTATATATATACTTAGCGAATTGGGTTTATATTGGCGAAGATATTTTCTTTGGCTACTCGCAAAAGCAAAAATTAATTACTGTAGCTACAAGCGAATGACCAAACATCGAAAGAATTTTCATTTAAGATTTAGCCTCACAAAGTTATTACTACAGAGCGCCATCTTTACACTGTTTCCTATTTAATACCATTTCAAATCCATTTGCTAGTGCTATTCACGATGCATACATAGGTTAACTACCTATATAAGAATGTCTTCTTTTTTTTCCGTTAACCCGGATTTGTCTGACACATGATTTCCGAAAAGCACTGCGGCTTACAGACTTATTATTTCGTACAACCCACGTCAAAATGGTGGTCCCCTCTACTAATTTGTACAGGTCTTTTACGGAGCGAGAACGGTATGTTCCTGAGTGTTCTTTCGGTTCCCCAAATGAATCTTGCCCCTTGCGCTCCAGTGCATGAAATCATAAAAAAAATTGCATGTCTAAAATAATAGCAAATTATGCAACTTGGAAATTTTTTGAAAGAGATTGAATATAATTCGTTTGTTCTGCCTGTATCTAATCGCATAGTACAACATTGGAAACTTAAGAATGAAAATTGAAAAATGAAATGAATTATTAATTAGTTTGTAGAAAAACAAAATTTAAACATAAAAAAAGGCCAACTTCTTTTTTAAGTGGATAGTTTAGGTGTTATTAGGGTCGCTAATTAGGGATATAGAGAGATGAAAACAAAATGGAGCATCCATTTTGGGGAAAATATTTGAAAAAGAAATGATAAATTAGAAGGTTTTTGGTGATTATTATTAAAAAACAATATTTCGAATAGAATTATTGCTTTAATTTATAAATTAAGTAAAATAGGTAAGAAATCACAAAAAAAACTTAAAAATTTTGTAAAGAACAAGTAAATGTAAAAAAGCCACAAAATTGAGGAAAGAATGTTAAAAAAAATATTTGAAAAAAAAAACTTGAAAAAAAATGTAAAAAAATAGTAAAAAGGTGACAAAAATTAAATGATTAAAAAATGAAAAATTGCTAAAAGGAAATAAAAAGTTTTATAAAAAGTAATTAAAAGAATGTAAAAACAGTAAAAAATACAAAAACGGTAAACAAATGGAAAAATGTTCGAAATTTTGAAAAAAAAAGACAGGTTAATGTGAAAAAGTAGAAAAATCATTTAAAAAATGTACAGAAGGGGTTAGATAGAAGATAAAAGATAAAAAGTTTGAAAAAATTAAAGAACATTAGAAAGGAAAAAATAAGAAAAATAAGCTTTGAAAAATTGTTGAAAATAACAAAAACAGCTGATGCAAAAAGAAATAAAGAATTGGAAAAATTAGAAACTGTTTATAAAGTTAGAAAGAGAAAAATTCTACAAACAATAAAAAAATACGAAAAAGGTTAACTCACGGAAAAATGTTAGAAACTGTTGAAAATGGTTCAAATAATGTTAAATGAAAAGATATAAAGTTTGCAAAAAATATTTACACAACGTTAAAAAACGTAAGAAATTTGAAAAAGAAACAGTTAATATGAAAAAGAGGGAAAAATTCACTTGAAAAAATAAAATAAAGAAAGGGTAGAAATCGGTTAAAACGATTAAAAAATGAAAAATTGCTAAGAAAAGATAAAAAGTTTGAAGAAAAAATGAAAGATATTAAAAAATTGAAAGAATAAAAATTTAAGAAAAATAAAAGATTGAAAAAATTGTTAAAAAGCTGAATAAAATGTAAAAAAAAAAAACGTAAAAAAAGCGGAAAATATTTAAAACCGCTAAAATAGGTAAAAAATGATTAACTGTGAAAAAAGAAAAATACAGTGTTAAGATAATGAAAGGTAAAAATCAAATAAAATAAAATAAAAAATATTCAAAAAAAAATCAAAATAAACAAATATGAAAAAGAGAAAATTTGGAAGAGAAATTCTTTTAAAAAAAAATCTAAAAAATAGCGTTTCAAAAAATTAAGAATTGCTTAAAAGAAGTAAAAGGGTCGGAAAAAAACAAAATCTTGTAACCTCTAGATATTCCGTAAATACCAAAACGGCTTTGAAAGGTTTTGATCTTGGACGAGAAAGGGGACTGAATGTTTTAAGTTAAATTTAAAAACTATTTTGATGTGTGTTTGAACAGGATTTTCGATAACACCTACAGTCGGTAACACTTTGGATGTAGGGCAGATAGACATTAAATGGATAAGGAGTGAGTTGTGTCTTGTGTATGTTGAATCTAGGATGTAGGTCTCAGTGTGGTAGGTTGGATGTGGTATTTGTGATACTTATTCTTGATTAGGATTTTAGGAACATAAGATGGCTTTCTGAATAAGGAATTCGGTTCGGATACTATGACACCGGTTTTCTGGGCGAGATGATTACGTGAAAAAGCATTAGGGGTAAAACGATCTAAAAAAGTATAGTTTGTGGTAATGTTCCAAAGAATCACCCGAGTGACAATCTATTAATTATTGTATTGTGTACATTAGATTCCAGAACTCCGCCCAGGAAAAAAAAATGACTCAACATATCATGTATGTGAGCAAACTTTACGTTTCTTTCTATTTACACCGGAAAAAATATTTTTATTTACGCCACTGCAGTTTATGTACGATCTGGCGAATATCACATCACGTTTGATGTATGTACAAGTGGTCTCGTTTGTGACGCGAATACATTCCGTAGTTTACAGCCAATAAATAGCGAAAAAAGTGAAGAAAAAAACGTTATATTGATTTTGGCAACGCTTTGGCAGCGAAATAATTAAGTGTATCGGTAATTTTGAACTTCGTGTAAGTGTTTAGATCCAAGCATAAAACGACATTTTATAAACACGGAGACAATAATGTGAAACCCGTATATATACGAAATTAATTAACCCAGGCGAAAACATGTTTACGACAGAGAGACATCTTCGGGACACAAAAGTAAATTCCATTTTAAATATGTTTCCTTTTAAACAGCTCCCGACACTTTTGAATAATTACCCGTAAAAGCGTTACAACTCGCTACTATATATAGGATATTAATCCCCTCCGCACCCTTGGCAGAGAGGTAATTGGAAGTCTAAACTGTGCGGAAAACCATTTAACGACTCGGGCTGTTACATGGGAAGGATAGGCGCGGAAAATGCTTTTTGTTTGAGTAGGTACGGAGATCCGGCAATACAGTAGTATTGATTGCGTGTAGCGAGTTGTATCGGTAGAGGGCGTTGTTTAAATTACAAACTCATGTTGACCCGTCCCAGTGGATATAAGTTCCGGGCGTATTTTCGTAGCTTTGTTAACGCCGGAGGGGCAGCGCTTTTGCGTTGAAAAGAAGATGTAATGTGAGGTTACAATGGGCTGGCGGCTTTCTTATTCCTTGCATGTTGTAATAATATACATGTTTGAATAATGAAATGTTTTGGAAAATATGGAAAAATAAGATGATTTTTTAGTATATACTTTGTAAAATAAAATGTTTGATCTTTCTTTATAATACGCAGTAATAAACATGCAGGCTGTGTTTTTTTTTCTTCAGATATTTTTAGTATGGGGATTTCGGAAAAAAGCCGAGATTGAGACACAGATTAATTAAATGAGTATATATTTTGGAAAAAAAGCTACCCCAGTGACCAACTATATTTATTTCATATTTTATAAATATTTAAAAAATATTAAATCTTTCTTGAATATTAGTTATATTAATATAATATGCATAAAATATATTAGGAAAACATTTAAAAAATATATATGTTATGTAGCATTAATAATATTTTATTGCAAATGTTTTCTCAATATATTTTTCATAACTCTGCAAGAATATTTTGCTTTGTATTTCTGTAAATATTTATTTCATATAAAAAAAGAAGATTGAATTTTTGCTTTTGTACATTTGGTGCGTAGGACTAATAATATAAAATGGGTAAAATATGCATACATATTAAGTAGGTATGTACCTATTTAAAATGATAATTTAAAGATTAAATTAGATAATATATATCTAATATGATTTAATTAGTATCTAAATTGAGCGCTGTAACTTTTCTATTAATATATCTGCGTTTTGTATTATATTATTTGTAATATTTTGTAAGCTGCGAACGTCAACACAACACCTCTATTCATTACGGTGCCGGTGTTATATGATTTAGTATTGTTTATGCGTCCATGGATTAGGTACATAGAATGCATACGCGCACGTGCGTATCATCAACGTTTTCATTCGTTTGTCCGTTAGATGTTATAGTTTATAATAGTATACGAATAGGGCAGATTAGGGTTAACTGTGTAACTAATTGTTGCGGGGTGTGTTTTAGTGTTTGTGGTGACCACGAGGTAAGCAAAACTTTGAACATGTGATGGCATTTATAAGATAATTGGAATGCTCAATATCGCTATGTACAGAAATCGTTTAATAATATAATTGTAGGAATTTTATGCATCATATGTGTACTGCATCTACCAGATAAATTGCTAGTTGATTTGCTTAAGAGATTCATCTCGGTAGATAAGCGTCATAACCTCAAATAGAGGTTAGAATACGTTGTGTTGTATTATTGTTTGTACGTAGAACGTTTTCAAATATTATGAAATAAAGTGAAAATAAGTATCGTAAGTATTAGAATGTAGCTACCACTCCAATTATTGTAAATGCTCCAAATGTATTAGTAGGTGTTGATAATGTTGTACGATGTTTTATTCATGGTATGATCTAATACAATTGGCATTGTTTTAGAGGCCATAAGGAAACGCCATGAGAGCGCCACTACCGAAGGTATGAAAAAAGCCATAGGGTTGTACCTGGCACCAGCCAAGGCTAGATTTAAAAATGAGTATTTTTCATTTTTATTGGCTTATTCAAATAAAATGATAATAAATACGTTTGTTTTTTATTTTAGAACACTTCAATTAAAAAATAGTGATTAATTTGATAAACCTTAGATAGAAAATTTGTAGAAAAAAAAGAAAAGATAAACGAATGGGAAATTATTAAAAATCGTTGAAAATTGTTTAAAAAATGTTAAACCTCAATTAAATGAGCCTTTTGCATTCTGGAAAAAAAGCATGACTAACTAATCATCTAAAAAAAAAAAACAATTCTTTATTATTTCTTTTGGCGTCTATAAATCTATTATTATTGAATTCGAAAAAAAGTCGTAAACAATATTTGAAAAAATAAAAAACTGCTGAAACGAGAAAAAACTGAAAAAATAAAGAACTTAAAAAATAAAAAAAGGTAAGAAATTGTTGGAAAAAAGTGAAGCAAATGGGAAAATGTTAAAAATCGTTGAAAATTGTTTAAAAATTGTTGAGTTCAATTAAATCAGCCTTTTGTATTCTGGAAAGAAAAGCATGGCGAAATAGTTATCTAAAAAAAAAATATTTTTTGTTATTTCTTTTAGCGACTATAATTCCATTATTATTGAATATACAGAAAAATTGTAGGAAATTACATGTATTCAAAAACTGTAACGGAATTTTTTATTTAAACTATAATTTTTGAGATATGACAACGGCTACAGCCGGATCAGCTAGTGAAATCTGCCCTTACATAAATTCTATATCTTCTCTAAATATCTTTTTTCTGAAGCCACTGATACCATGGAGTTAGAAGTAATGCTATCTGCCATTGAATCTTCAAAAATGTCATCTTTGCTACAGAATAAGAGTAAAGTAAAAAGTAAAGATACAGTGGCAAAAATATTAAAACGAAATAAATACCATCCTTACAAGCCACATTTTGTGCACATATTGAAAGAATGGAATTTCGGTAGACGATTTGAATTTTGCTCTGACATCCAAGGAAAGTTAGAAGAGGATCCTTTTCTAATAAGACGTATAATTGTTTACGATGAGACAACAGTTCCTTCAAACGGAACTGCTTCGTCACAACATTGTCGCTGAAAACCTAACTTCACAATAAAAAGCTCGTAACCAATATTTATTTAAAACAAACACGTGGCGTGGTATTTTCAAAAATAGATTAATGGGGCCATATTTTTTTCGACATACTTCATGAATGTCATTTACAATTTTTACGAAATGAATTCAGTGACATTATAGACGGGTTATGTTTACAAGAACGTCAATATATTTGGTTCCAACAAGCTTGTGTGCTTCTTGCCACAGTATATTAGATTTAGAGTATATCTTCAAAATATTTTCCATAAAAAACTGATTCATTCAGGTCTTTTTTGGTCTGCTAGATCTCCAGATTTATCACCTCTGTACTATTTCTTATGGGGTTACTTAAAACAGCAGATTTATAAGCAAGGGCCATTTCAAGATGTTAAATCATTTCAGAAGCTTCTCAGGAAATTACTCCAGCTATGATAAGCAATGTATTACGAGAATTTAGCAATAGAACGATTAAATGTTTAGGAAAGGAAGGTGGGCATGTCGAGACACTAGCGTAATGATTTAAAATTGAATCATTTTTATTTGTAATGTACAGTCAAATACAAAACTCATGTCTCCCGAAAATATTATTTCTTTCCATTTTATGAATATAATGCTTTTCTGTTTCTACTTAAATAGGGCCCTTGTTTCATTAAGCGCTCAAGTCAAAAACAACGAATTTTATATGAAATGAATGATTCACTAAATATAAATTAAATTCAAATCAAATCAGGAGTGCCAATAAACTAGATATCTAGATTGAATCACACACTTGTTTTCCAAGTCAGTTATTCGGCCAAACAAACCGATTCATGCAATCTCTGGTGGGTATTGATTGATACAAAGAAAGATTAATTGAGAATGATAAAAATAATTTTGCGACAGAGCATTATTATGAACACGCCAATCTCGCAAAGCTGTCAGATGAACAATCAATTCTGCTTAACAGTATCAAAAATAAATCAAACTTTGTTTACATACTCAGAAATGAAGGCGATGATGTCGAAAAGAAGTTGGCTTATGCAAATGCTGTTCTAAAATTAGCCGTAATAAAACAAGCTTTATTTTAGCGTTCGTCCAAATTTGTTCACGTGTGTATCTATTTAATTTGCGTACGTATTTACCCATTTTGCGGACACAAAATCTATTACTCACTATTTACATTGATAAATACGACTATACAACGATCTATGTAGGCTAATATACACAGATATTTCCGTCCAATTAGTCGACAAATAATGACACGTTCAAGGTAAACGTTTCAAACCTATAACTCAAACATCGTCGTGTGAAATATGTAAAACGAAATTATTATATGCGATAGAACTGAATTGGATACAGATAATTTTTAACGCGTAAAAATAACATCAAAAATTTCTTCTTGATATAAACTTGATCAGTATTTATTTATTTCAATAAATTCTGAATAAATTTTACATATTTAGCAACTAATTTTAGAGTAATTAATCGACTAATTTTTCTATGAATTCCGCTGTTGAAATGTATCCCTATATATGAATTTAAGGAGGAAGCAGCCGTGCAATTTCAAAGTATATGATTACATATAGCGGTGCTTATGACGTCCAGAAGAAAAGGTGATAAATATCTTGCCGTCGCAACATTGATAAATGATGGTGGGGCTTCGATTATTTATCTACGCGATCTTGGGAACTTTGCGATAAATAACTGGTCGTGTATTTTGCCGGAAAACGCAAGGAAATAATGCAGAAGGTGTTATTATATCTTATGATGTGGTAAGTTGAGTTGAGGTAACTACGTCATTCGTATAAAATATTTTTTATCAGTTTAATAATTGTTAAAGGTGGAAATGTGGGATTGATTTGACCTGCAGATTAACTTCGTTAGTTAAATAAAACTGAATGGATTACGTGAAATTTTGGTATTGAAAACGTTTCAAACTCAGATGTCACCAATTTGCATCGAAATTGTATAAATGAATCAAGAAGTCAAAATCAATTATAATAGGTGTATACAGGATATTCCACGTAACTGGTTCCTTAAAAGTTTATGATGTTCTATTATTTACTTATATTTGAGATTTTGGCACCAGTATCTGTTCGATTGGAACTATAAATGTAAAATACCTTAACCAAAATATCACTTCCGGTTGACCGGAAATGGATGTCAACTTTGTTATTTTAAATAGAATGATATAATTTTTTATTCATTTTTGGATTCTACAACTATAAATACGTCAGTTTTCATTAGCTATTCCTATAGCTACATGTTGCCGTTTTTGAGTTATTTAAGTTTTTCTTTTTTTTTTTTAGTCATAATCATTGCATCATTGAGAAATTAATATCTCGGTTAATACTGCAAGTAGAGACTCCAAATTTGCTATGTTATGAATGTAGATATTACTCTAAGAAACGGTAAGCACACTTTACATTCTAACATACAGGGTGTTCAAAACTGAGGAACAAAGTGACATATTTTCCAATACAGAAAACTCATTTATTTTTTAAATAGAACACCCTGTATTTTAATTCGGAATTAGGAAGTAAATATCATCCCCTATCGCTTTATATCAGCATTCCCTATACCTATCTTTAATAGATTTTGAGATATGAGCGACTTTTTGTTAAACATTTCCGGTCAACCGGAAGTGATATTTTGGTTAAGGTATTTTGCATTTATAGTTCCAATCGAACAGATACTGGTGCCAAAATCTCAAATATAAGTAAATAAAGAACATCATAAACTTTTAATGAACCAGTTACATGGAATATCCTGTATAGTGAACAATGTAACGATTTGGAAACAATTTCAATCACTGTAGTAACAACAAAACTGGCTGTTATTCTGAAACAGTATCGATACAACACAAAATGAAGTAGATTGTATTGCCAGTCCTTATTAAGGTACTGTGTAACAAAACTGCCAAATAAACGTCAGATTGATGAATTATCAACGTCAATGTCAATTATTAATACTTTGTTCTTTGCCAAAAATACATCTATAATCAATTACGCATTTTAAACTTGTCTGTTAAACGTAGTATATCAAACGCTTTTTCCTTTATTTATTGATTTTTATATCTTTCAATAGTATTACGTTTGTTTGTATTATTTCGTACCTTTTACTATTTTTATTTATTACATGGCCTATTGTTACAGCAATTGAAAAAAAAACATTAAAAACAAATTGCTCTATAGAAACGTTTTGTAAAATAATCATTGAATTTTTATTTGCAAGCCATACTACACAGATAAACTTTAAACATTTCTTTCAGTTAATAGATATTTCTTTTAGTCAACACGCACTTGTTTCATTGACATAATACCTTTTTTAAACAAGGAATATTGCTTGAAATAAACCATATTCCTCGATGGTACTGGAAATATACAAATTTGGGGTAAATGTAATGCCTAAATAGTTAAAGGAATCTTTACTTAAAACGATTGGATACTAAAAAGGTTAATAGTTTAAATTTATTGAAGGTAAGCATCAGGTATCAACCAGCACAGGAAATTACAAACTTACTTAGCTTATCTAATTAATTGAAAACATATCTACAGTAGAACAATGAACTTACAATAGTCGTTAGAGGGCGGTTTCTACAGGTTCTGGTGGAGAGCATGCAAACCGCTTTCTCAATGCTCAAAAAACACAAGTTGTCACGTTCACAAGGAAAAGAACGCTAAAAGGCCTACAGCCACTAGTGATAGGAGGCGAAAGGATTTCATGTGTCAAAGAGGCGAAATACGTGGAGGTATGGATTGATCAAAGACATATATGGAACCCACATATTCAGAAAATAACCAGCAAAGCCACTATAGCCCTAGGTAGGTGCAGGAGGCTGTGTGGAAGGAATTGGAGACTTAGCCACAGGATAACTCTCTGGTTATACACAAGGGTTATTAGACCCATAATAACGTACGGAGTTTTATAGTATCGTGGCCAAAGGTGCAGCAAGTGGGGGCGGCCAAAAAGGTTGGGTGGCGTGCAGAGGCTAGCGTGATGAGATCAAGCCCTACCACCGCAATTGAAGTAATTCTAAACCTGCCACCAATACATATTTATATGTAAGGAGCTGCAAGCTCTACAGTACACAGACTTTTTCATAGTCAAGCACCGATAAATAACTCTCACTGACTATAAACAACTATTAGATGAACTCAAGGAGGTAGCCCTTTTAGGAATGCCATGTGATGCCATAGTTCTTAACTTAGACAGAACCCCAGTGACCAACTATATTTATTTCATATTTTATAAATATTTAAAAAATATTAAATCTTTCTTGAATATTAGTTATATTAATATAATATGCATGAAATATATTATAGAAAATATATTAGGAAAACATTTAAAAATATATATATGTTATGTAGCATTAATAATATTTTATTGCAAATGTTTTCTCAATATATTTTTCATAACTCTGCAAGAATATTTTGCTTTGTATTTCTGTAAATATTTATTTCATATAAAAAAAAAAAGATTGAGTTTTTGCTTTTGTACATTTGGTGCGTAGGACGCATAATATAAATGGGTAAAATATGCTACATATATAAGTAGGTATGTACCTATTTAAAATGATAGTTTAAAGATTAAATTAGATAATATATATCTAATATGATTTAATTAGTATCTAAGTTGAGCGCTGTAACTTTTCTATTAATATATCTGCGTTTTGTATTATATTATTTGTAATATTTGTAAGTTGCGAACGTCAACACAACACCTCTATTCATTACGGTGCCGGTGTTATATGATTTAGTATTGTTTATGCCTCTATAGATTAGGTACATAGAATGCATACGCGCACGTGCGTATCATCAACGTTTTCATTCGTTTGTTCGTTACATGTTATAGTTTATAATAGTATACGATTAGGGCAGATTAGGGTTAACTGTGTAATTAATTGTTGCGGGGTATGTTTTAGTTTTTGTGGTGACTACGAGGTAAGCAAAACTTTGAACATGTCATGGCATTTATAAGATAATTGGAATGCTCAATATCGCTATGTACAGAAACCGTTTAATAATATAATTGTAGGAATTTTATGCATCATATATGTACTGCATCTACCAGATAAATTGTTAGTTGATTTGCTTAAGAGATTCATCTCGGTAGATAAGCGTCATAACCTCAAATAGAGGTAAGAATACGTTGTGTTGTTTTATTGTTTGTACGTAGAATGTTTTCAAGTATTATGAAATAAAGTAAAAATAAGCATCGTAACTATTAGAATGTAGCTACCACTCCAATTATTGTAAATGCTCCAAATGTATTAGTAGGTGTTGATAACGTTGTACGATGTTTTATTCATGGTATGATCTAATACAATTGGCATTATTGTAGAGGCCACAAGGAAACGCCATGAGAGCGCCACTACCCAAGATATGAAAAAAGCCATAGGGTTGTACCTGGCACCGGCCAAGACTAGACTTGAAAATGAGTATGTTTCATTTTTATTGGCTTATTCAAATAAAATGATAATAAATACGTTTGTTTTTTTACTTAGAACACTTGAATTAAAAAATAGTGATTAATTTGATAAACCTTCAGTATGCCTTAAAAGATGCCAGAATTATTGATTATTAACTTGTATGGTGAATGTGAAAAAACAAGTTCTTGCCTTTTAGACAACTCTATGTTATGTTTCAACTTTTCGTTATCGACGTTATACATTCTAAATAACCAAGAACAATTTTAGTTCATTTTGACAAATTAAATAGATTGTATAAAAAATCTCAATTTTCATATAAATATTTTACAAATATTTTAGAAAAAATATAGCGCTTAGGTTAATTTTAAAATATGGAATAAATATTTTAATTGAATATTTTGTCTATATTTAGAAAAAAATATGAAAAATATATTCAAAAACCTCTCACGAAAAATATTTATAAAATATATTTTTAAAAATATCTATGTAATATTTCTGGCTGTTAGGAAACATATCAGGTTATAATAGATAGATAGATAGAGTATAGTAGACTCAAACGTAATATTCATAAACCCATTTCATTTGGTGCCAGATTCATGAAAATCAGAATCTAAATAACAGAGTTACAGCTTGGGGTTTTTGTGCGTAAATTTAGGTGTTTATAAGGGAATTTTACAAAATATTCACAAAGGAACCACTAACCACAGTTTCCTCTCAAATACTTTCGAATCGAAAACTCAAAGACTGATAACGACATAAATGAAAACCCTATTAAGGTCGTAATTATCTCTCAACGCCTTTATTTCATTTCCATGCTATTTCGTTTGAGTTCCGTACGCGATAAATTGGCTTTCCTATTGCATTTTCGCGTTGGCAACTGGTCCCTCTATTCCCCACATAACTGGAGAGGCCATTAATGCCTGAACGGTGGAAAAAAAAAACAGTTCGCCAAAGTTCTGTAGGAGTGTCTATTGAACGATTTGGCGTGCTAGAAACTCATTTAATTGAAAGGTCAAGGACGGAGCAAGCCTAGCCTGTTAGTATTAAAAGGTAAGATTGATAAGAAATCGCCGATTTCAAGGTGCGCGGGCGATTCGTTATCAGGGTGGGATTTCTACAGCCCGCGCCGAAATGGGTCTCAGGTGAAAATATCGAATTCGACGGAGGAAATGGCCGATGAATAAAAGCGAATGTGGTCGTTATGGTGCTGGCGTGCGAGTTTTTGGCATTGCGTAATTCGATAATAAACGTAATGTATTGCTTGTTTGCAACTGGAAACACGTGATTTGTTGTGACCGGAATAAAATAATCGTAAAAATGTTAATTCGATCAAAACCTAATGCAACTTATATAAACTCATTGTGTAATAATGTAAAGTGTTGTCAATTCTTGGAAGACTGTTGATTTTGCAAGCTGGCTTCTTATCTATAAAGATCCATCTTTTAACAGTGAATCAATTTTTACTTATACAAGACGTGTAAATATTAGAAAAAAATTTATACGTGGCGATTTTCTTTGTTAAATTCTGAGCCGTTTATTTTAATTGAAAAATCTTCTAACTCATACTCTGCATCTACAGGAAGTTTTGAAAATTTGAATATTCAGTTAGTTAACATGATAAATTTGAACGCAGCAAATATAAGATTTTATTTAAATGCAATCAAATAATGTTCTTTCCTTTCAGATTTATTACCGTCAATGTAAAAAAAAAGTCTGAAGATGACCAGTTTCGGCCGAAACATTTGATTGCATTTGAATATTTATCCATTCAAGTAGATAACATTGAACAAAGATTTTATTTTTTGCGTCCAAATTGTAATAACCCTAACAGCCAGAAATATTAAATAGATATTTTTAAAAATGTATTTTATAAATATTTTTCGTGAGAGGTTTTTAGAATATATTTTTCATATTTTTTCCTAAATATAGGTAAAATGTTCAATTAAAATATTTATTCCATATTTTAAAATTAATGTAAGCGCTATATTTTTTCTAAAATATTTATATGAAAATTTTGAGATTTTTTATGCAATCTATTTTTAATTTGTCAAAATGAACTAAAATTGTTCTTGGTTATTTAGAATGTATAACGTCGATAGCGAAAAGTTGAAACATACATAGAGTTGTCTAAAAGGCATACTGAAGGTTTATCAAATTAATCACTATTTTTTAATTGAAGTGTTCTAAATAAAAAACAAACGTATTTATTATCATTTTATTTGAATAAGCCAATAAAAATGAAAAATACTCATTTTTAAGTCTAGCCTTGGCTGATGCCAGGTACAACCCTATGGCTTTTTCATATCTTCGGTAGTGGCGCTCTCATGGCGTTTCCTTGTGGCCTCTAAAACAATGCCAATTATATTAGATCATACCATGAATAAAACATCGTACAACATTATCAACACCTACCAATACATTTGGAGCATTTACAATAATTGGAGTGGTAGCTACATTCTAATACTTACGATACTTATTTTTACTTTATTTCATAATATTTGAAAACATTCTACGTACAAACAATAAAACAACACAACGTATTCTTACCTCTATTTGAGGTTATGACGCTTATCTACCGAGATGAATCTCTTAAGCAAATCAACTAGCAATTTATCTGGTAGATGCAGTACATATATGATGCATAAAATTCCTACAATTATATTATTAAACGATTTCTGCACATAGCGATATTGAGCATTCCAATTATCTTATAAGTGCCATGACATGTTCAAAGTTTTGCTTACCTCGTAGTCACCACAAAAACTAAAACACACCCAGCAACAATTAATTACACAGTTAATCCTAATCTGCCCTAATCGTATACTATTATAAACTATAACATGTAACGGACAAACGAATGAAAACGTTGATGATACGCACGTGCGCGTATGCATTCTATGTACCTAATCCATAGACGCATAAACAATACTAAATCATATAAACACCGGCACCGTAATGAATAGAGGTGTTGTGTTGACGTTCGCAACTTACAAATATTACAAATATAATACAAAACGCATATATATTAATAGAAAAGTTACAGCGCTCAACTTAGATACTAATTAAATCATATTAGATATTATTATCTAATTTAATATTTAAACTATCATTTTAAATAGGTACATAAGTACATATCTACTTAATATGTATGCATATTTTACCCATTTTATATTATTCGTCCTACGCACCAAATGTACAAAAGCAAAAATTCAATCTTTTTTTATATGAAATAAATATTTACAGAAATACAAAGCAAAATATACTTGCAGAGTTATGAAAAATATATTGAGAAACATTTGCAATAAAATATTATTAATGCTACATAACATATATTTTTAAATGTTTTCCTAATATATTTTATGATATTATATTAATATAACCTCTACACCTTTGAAGGTAGAAGAGGACGGATTATGTATGTATGTATATATATATATATATATTAATATAACTAATATTCAAGAAAGATTTAATATTTTTTAAATATTTATAAAATATGAAATAAATATAGTTGGTCACTGGGGAAAGCTCAATTATTTATTTTAATAGATTTTAATGTGTGGTTCGTTACCCACAAAAAAATATATTATCAATTATATCAGTAACCAACGCCGACTAGATACCAGGCCCAGGCATTGAGTGGGAAATATCCCGAGAACACCGGTCGCAACAACAGATACGCATAACATTTATACCTCTACGTATCAATATCCCGTGCGCATTCCTGGAGTACCCCGATACGTTACCTTCTCCCAAAAATCGTAAAACTATAAAGTATGACAGTAGATTTATTTAATTACATAATATTTCTTTATTATGCCCTAAGAGGCATTTCATTACTACTGTAGGAGCTATTCTTAATGTGCTTTTAATTCTTACTTGAGAATGTCCGCATTTGGACAAAACCAATAGCTTTAATTAAAAGAAAATGGTGGGAAAGTGAACCATTATTTCAATCCTTTACTTACTTATTAATTAATTCACACAGAGTTAA
Organism: Protaetia brevitarsis; assembly: GCA_004143645.1. Lineage (NCBI taxonomy): Eukaryota > Metazoa > Arthropoda > Insecta > Coleoptera > Scarabaeidae > Protaetia > Protaetia brevitarsis. The sequence goes on along the minus strand of RXPK01003887.1, from coordinate 42,211 downwards.
AAATAAATTACATGTCATATATCTAACAACGCTCAAAGTATTCGCGGCAAACTTTGTGTCTTGCTTGAATCTTTGTGCAAACGTGCACGTGAACTTTGAGGAATTTTCTAAATTGTTCTACCTAATAAAACAAAATGAGGCAAATCAAACTGCGGTCGTATCATTTCCCAGAAGTATACGCTCACAGAGAATTCGATTCGTCTATAATCAAAAAAAATTGATTAGTCAAACGACTAATTAATTAATTTATTCAAATAATTAGCCGGCAACATTAAATTGAATGGAAAAAATTAGGTGGAACGACCGACAAATTAAGGTCCCTTATATTTCGTTATCGTTTCCCTTCTCTTAATTAAGTCGGAAATTCAGCCGCACCAAAGTGAGGATTTTTCAATTTCGTCGCAAAGAGTTTTCCGTAAACTTTCCACGATATTTGCACTCCTTAAAAACTTCATTAAGAATCGCTGACGATACATCACAGGCGAATATATTTAATTAAAACCACACTCTGAAAACTTTCAACCCAAATAAGAAGCTGTATAATATCTGGTATTTACTTTTTCCCTATTTGTTTTTGTAAGGAAGGTGAGTTTATTAAACAAACTATAAAACGAGTTCAAGAAGAAAATAAATTAATGTTGTTATTGTCCCAAATAACATTTTTGATTTAATTAAACGAAGAAAAAACTGATTTTCTCATTTGTTCCAATTATTTTTCCTCATTTTTCACCGTAGCGTGATGAATTGTCTAAAGTCGAGCTTTATACAGTTAATACAATGAAAAATGATGCTTGTAATAAAGTGTACGAGTTCGTCTGTCACAAATATCTATTTTACCTCTTCGCATCAAAAAAAAAGCTACTAGAAGATTAACATATCTGTGCCATCTACACTCGACATACATGGTGATTTGTGTCAGTAGGTATATGGATGATGAGAACATTATAAGTAGAATAATATGGCCGGCACTGCCCAACTGCTTTATAAGTTACTAACTTCCTTATATTTCTTTTTTAGTATTTCCCGCATAATTCATGTTTCATGTTAGAAAGCCGACTACACTGTTATATAAAGGCAGTGGTAAGAATAAATATTTATCTATTTATAATCACTTGGCAAGGCAATGTGTTTATGGTTACTAATTTATTGGTAACCATAAACATATTAGTTTGCCAAGATGTCAAAAAATAATTTATATTTACGAAGTGACCAATTACGCACAAACGTTCTTGGTGTTTCTTGGTGTTGTATCATGGCATGTATCATGCAAGCCTATATACTGCATATATACAGTGTGTTAAAAAAAGGTTGTCGGATATTTTACCCAATTGTAGTACTGGTGGAAATAAACAAAAAAGTCTTAGTCAACATGGGTCCGCAATTCAACTGTTTCTGACATATAGTCGATTGCATATTTTAAAATAAAAAAAAACATTTTTCGGTTTTGAGAATAGTTCCCTTTGTCAAACAACTGATTGTGACTTAAAATTAGTTCTGTCAGACATCTGTCATCAGATTATTTATCATTTGCGTCAATTTTTTTTGTTCTCAAATTATGCATAAGTACACAAATGCAGAAATGGCCGATATGCATTTTATGTACGGTCGTGCGAATGGTAATGCCACTGAAGCACGGCGTATGTATGCCGAAGAATTTCCAAATCGGTTGTTACCGAGTGATAAGATTTTCTCAAGACTTCATATCCGGCTGTCCGAAACTGGTTCATTTAAAATTAATAGTGGTTCTGGTAGACCTAGATCAGTTTCTTCTCCCGCAGTAGAATTAGATATTTTGAGACGGGTAGAAGACAACCTAAATATTAGCACCGAAGACTTGCCGCAGAACTGAACGTCAGTCATCCTCTCATTTGGAGAATTCTGCGGGAACAGCAGCTCTATCCCTACCACATTCAACGCGTGCAAGTTCTTGCTCCTCACGATTATGAGGCACGTAGGGTTTTTTCGTCATTGGGTTTTACGAAAGCTGGCAGAAACTCCTAATTTTGCGACTCAGATTTTATTTAGTGACGAGGCTGGGTTTACAAGAGACGGAATATTCAATTTTCATAACAATCACCTCTGGGCAGATGAAAATCCCCATGCTGTTGTTGAACTGCATCACCAAAACCGTTTTTCGCTAAATGTTTGGCTTGCTATTTTTGGAGACTGTTTAATTGGTCCAGTATTTCTCCCTAATCGTTTAACGGGACAGTAATACTTGAATTTTTTAAGAAATGAATTACCCGTTTTGTTGGAAGACGTGCCACTTTTTAACAGATTAAATATGTGGTTTATGCACGATGGAGCTCCTGCGCATTTTTCCATCGTAGTTAGAAATTTCTTAAATCAAGATTACAACGAGAGATGGATAGGACGGGGTGGACCAACTGCATGGCCTCTTCTATGTTTGGGGGCATCTAAAACAATTAGTGTACGCACGATCTGTAAACAATTTGGAAGCACTCAGGCAACGAATCGTAAATTGTTGCGAGGAAATTCGGAGGACTCCAGGAATTTTCGAAAGATTGCGTCGATCTTTCATAAGAAGGTGTGAAGCGTGCTTAGAAATGAACGGTGGACATGTAGAACAATTTCTTTAGTTTTACTTTAAATAAACATTTGTTTAATTTACATTGCGATCAGAATTTCTTTGAAATTTTTTATCCTACTAAAACAATATGCAATCGATATATGTCAAAAACAGTTGAATTGCGGACCCATGTTGACTGAGACTTTTTTGTTTATTTCCACCAGTACTACAATTGGGTAAAATATCCGACAACCTTTTTTTAACACACTGTATATATCACTGAGCAACTCGAAGGCATTGCATCTGGGAACATGTAAAATCGAAGGGATTTACTTAACCTAGTGCCTTCTCATATCCTGCACTTTTTAAAAACAATAGGGTTGGAGGGGCAGCTGTAAAACAGCAAGAATACGGAACGCAATAGGTTTTTTAGATGGTATCATATTATCACTTTGCTTGCATGCAAATCGATTATGCCCAACATTGGTTGCATAGTATTAAAGACTTTTCACTCAAGACACAATACGCGAAGCCCACATATTGTTGTTTGTCATATGTCCGTCGTAATCATCTTGATCTTTAACAAATTAAATGCCAATTGAAGCTCCACTGCAACTGAAACTACAAGTACTGCATCAACATAATTTAGAATTGTTTGCAAATATTTTTTAATTGCTATTTGAGAGTGCTGTAGCTTCGATTGCATTAATAACACTAGTTTATAAATTGAAAAAAAAAACTGCAAATGAGGTACCACTATATTTTTCTTAGGCCGCCCAAGAAGATAATCAAACAATAGCCGTATCCAGTTTACAAAATGACTGTAAACTAGTGTAAACGAAGATAGATAGCTAGATGATATACTCTCGTAACTGTTGATTTTCCTTGTATGTATGCTATTAATCTGTTTATACAGTCTCTTGAATACTTCAGATACCGCTGGTAATGTCGATATTAGACGACAGTTGATGCTAGTTTTTGAGAACACCATCTAGAAACATAATTTTGACATGGCAATACTACGTTCATCCATCAGAATAGAAGGAAATACGGCGAACAAATAGAACGATTAAGAATGGAGAGTTAGAATAACTACTATACTTTTGTGGTATTACACCAGAATAGTATCTAATAAATTCTTTAGTAGACTTTTTCTCCGTATTCATCGTAAACATCATTTCGCTTATACGACAGGTCCGTAATAAAACAATTTAATAGAAAAAATCAAGGCGTAATTCAACGATCAGTCTACTAAAAACTTTACTCTAAATCCATCCCTAAACTATAGATTAAGTGCGCGATACCATTAGAAGTAAAAATTAATTATGTAGTTACGTGAGCACAAACTCATACATACAAATGGTTACACGTTCAACCTGTTACTGAATACTACTCTAAAAGTTTCCTGGCTTCAGGCCAAGTATCCATAAAGGCGTTGCCCCGTCATAACATGTATGAGGATATGTTGAATAATGCGAACAATACAACACCTAAATGGACATGTTTTTAGATATAATGGTTGTTTACTTTGGCGACACGTGAAAATAAAAGTTGGAAAACTTTAGCATTAGTGATTCGATACATTTTGAGTCGTGGGAAGGCAAAATCAATAATTCCTTTTGCCCATACTGAAGGTATCACATCAGCGTTTATTTTATAAGTAAAAAAGCCCTGATTACTAAATATAATTCTTCATATTAAACATAGAATTACTAAAATATGATTAAAAATTTTCTTATTTTATGTATTCCATATTTCATAAACTTTTTTGCGGTTTCTCTAACTTGACTATTGCTTTCAAAAAACAGAAATTCATGTTTCTAAGTTAAGGGACTTCTTACAAAAACAAATCTAGATGTCCTTGTGTTTTCGACAATTCTCAATGCAGTTAAAGAGTGTAATTTTTGTGCGATGGCAACGGAATATGCCTCAAATATACAGTCAAAAAATATAAAACTCTAGCTTCGGTTTTAAGAAAGATGAGGTATCATCAACATCAATGCGTAATTTATGTGGATCTAAAAATAATAAACTATTTTATTGCTCAAGTTTGAAGTGTCCTTGCTTTTTATGCCATGTCAGGTCGATAGAGTGAAACAGAATCACCGAGAGAAAGGAAAAAATAGTAGTCTATAAGAAAAGCAATGGTTAGAAAAGGATATTTAATTTAATGTAGAATAATGTTTCCACAGTTTCACATAAAATTAGGACTGGAGAAATAGTTCACAATGACGTTCGAGCAGTATGGAGGTGTATGTTATGAAACTATCTTAGCTATCCTTAGTAAAAAGTAAAAAACAACGCTGGAGTAATCCTCAGAGAAGACAGTAGGTTCCATAAGTGGAGCGAAATAAGGTGTATGGACATCATTTGTACCGGCTTGTAAAAAAAAAATTACTTTCTAATTAACCGTAGATCTGATAAATATGTGGAAATAATCTGCAGCATGCTTAATAAATTCAGGATTCTTGCTTGTAACTTGAGACAATGTATAATTGAACCGTTTTCCTAAAAAAAAAAGACTGGAAAATACCAGTAAAAAACGAGATGAAACATTCTATCAGGATATAAACACTATGAAGGACCATCATCAAGGAAGATGGGATACTCTGTTCTGACAAAGTTTATTCGAGGAAATTTCGCAAAAGCAATTTTCCAAGTCTACGTAATCCAACTAACTTTCCCTTTCCAAAAAAGTCGCATATTCTTCACTTAAGATGCATCGCACAAAACTACAGGATGATGGTTGTAACAAATATGAGAGTTAGATATTAGATTAGATTAGACTTTACGACATACAGAGTGTTTCAAAAATACCGGACCACCTTCTAGGAGGCGATAAAGAATCATTATTTGATGACAAAAATTTAATCGAAATTTCTTTAGATATCTTATTTTTTTTGAAAAAATTGTATCTGAAAATGTAAATTTGTAATTCACGCCAAGGCAAAACTGTACGTTAATGAACAATAAAATCATAACCATTAGAAACCTGAAAATTTAATGAAATGTCAAATTATGAAACTGACATCGACGTTGTCAATTTACAATAAATGTTCGAAATTTTGTTCATCTATTCTATTTTAAACAGTTTTATAGTTTTCTACGAACACTTAAATGAACGTATAAAAAAGCTTTTAACGATATCTAATTTATTACATTTTTAGAGCGAGTGGACGTTTCTTTATTGCTTATCAGAAGTTGGTACGATAGTTTTGAGTCACCCTGTATAAAGTATAACATCAACAAATTTCGAAATTTCAGCATTGAGAATAAAAAAAAAAATTATAATGGTCGAATGATATTAATATACTTGGTGCATTCGAGACGGCGTCTATGTCGGATACAGGGTCGGGGCTAGCCTATGGTATTTACAATTTTTTTTCTGTGTAATATGGTTACTGATAAAAAATTTCGAACATATATAATTATAGCTATTGAATATTATTGTATTCAACCTTATTTCTGTTACACCCTGTATATACAAAATCTCCTAAAAAAAAAAATCATATACCAATAAGCGTGCAATCGGGTTATTTGTTTGTTGATACAAATGAGAGATTATAAACTACGTGTCAAAAAAATTGCAACACGAAGGAAGTCAATCGCAAAGCTAAAGTTGCAACAAAACAACTGGTTACATGTAACAAAAAAAGTCGCTGATATTCATCTGTCAAAACTTCATACACGAAGAGGAAGTACAAGTTCCTCCCTGGCCTGTTCGCTATTCGGATTTAAACCCGATGGAGCATGTGTGAGATGTGATGGATCGCTACATAAGGCGTTTACCACAAGCAGCAAATACCTTGCAGGAACTTCTTCGTCATCTATAGCAAATCTGGGGTGAGATCCCACGAGATGGCATTGATCATCTCGTTCAGAGCATGCCTAGTAGAGTTAGACAGTGCATAAACAATCGTGAGGATGTATTGTTATGATTTACTACTGAAAACTAGCAGTTATGATTTACTACTTAAAACTTGCCAAAATTTTAGCTTTGTGACTTAGCTGTTTCAAGATGTTGAGCAATTCTTCTGGCACGCGGTTTAGGAATGAATTTACAAAATATTTACGCACACAGAGGTAAATAAGCATATAATTATAATCTACTCAAGGTTATTAATTATATATTTATCAACTATTTAATTACTAAACTAAACACAGATTAATTAACATAAGGGAATACTGATAGAGTATGATTACGTTACGAATCAGTAATTATAAAGAGAGAAAGAATTAGTAATTATAGTGTGTTAAAAAAAAGTTGTCAGATATTTTACCCAATTATAGTACTGGTGGTAATAAACAAAAAAATCTTAGTCAACATGGGTCCGCAATTCAACTGTTTTTGACATATAGTCGATTGCATATTTTAAAATAAAAATAAAAAACATTTTTCGGTTTTGAGAATAGTTCCCTTTGTCAAACAACTGATTGTGACTTAAAATTAGTTCTGTCAGACATCTGTCATCAGATTATTTATCATTTGCGTCAATTTTTTTTTGTTCTCAAATTATGCATAAGTACACAAATGCAGAAATGGCCGATATGCATTTTATGTACGGTCGTGCGAATGGTAATGCCACTGAAGCACGGCGTAAGTATGCCGAAGAATTTCCAAATCGGTTGTTACCGAGTGATCAGATTTTCTCAAGACTTCATATCCGGCTGTCCGAAACTGGTTCATTTAAAATTAATGGTGGTTCTGGTAGACCTAGATCAGTTTCTTCTCCGCAGTAGAATTAGATATTTTAAGACGGTAGAAGACAACCCAAATATTAGCACCCGAGACTTGCCGCAGAACTGAACGTCAGTCATCCTCTCATTTGGAGAATTCTGCGGGAACAGCAGCTCTATCCCTACCACATTCAAGCGCGCGCAAGTTCTTGCTCCTCACGATTATGATGCACGTAGGGTTTTTTGTCATTGGGTTTTACGAAAGCTGGCAGAAACTCCTAATTTTGCGACTCAGATTTTATTTAGTGACGAGGCTGGATTTACAAGAGACGGAATATTCAATTTTCATAACAATCACGTCTGGGCAGATGAAAATCCCGATGCTGTTGTTGAACTGCATCACCAAAACCGTTTTTTCGCTAAATGTTTGGCTGCTATTTTTGGAGACTGTTTAATTGGTCCAGTATTTCTCCCTAATAGTTTAACGGGACAAGTATACTTGGATTTTTAAGAAATGAATTACCGTTTTGTTAGAAGACGTGCCACTTTTAACAGATTAAATATGTGGTTTATGCACGATGGAGCTCTGCGCATTTTTCCATCGTAGTTAGAAATTTCTTAAATCAAGATTACAACGAGAGATGGATAGAACGGGTGACCAACTGCATGGCCTCCTAGGTCCCCTGACCTGACACCTCTAGACTTCTATGTTTGGGGGCATCTAAAACAATTAGTGTACGCACGATCTGTAAACAATTTGGAAGAACTCAGGCAACGAATCGTAAATTGTTGCGAGGAAATTCGGAGGACTCCAGGAATTTTCGAAAGATTGCGTCGATCTTTCATAAGAAGGTGTGAAGCGTGCTTAGAAATGAATGGTGGACATGTAGAACAATTTCTTTAGTTTTACTTTAAATAAACATTTGTCTAATTTACATTGCGATCAGAATTTCTTTGAAAATTTTTATCTTACTAAAACAATATGCAATCGACTATATGTCAAAAACAGTTGAATTGCGGACCCATGTTGACTAAGACTTTTTTGTTTATTTCCACCAGTACTACAATTGGGTAAAATATCCGACAACCTTTTTTTAACACACTGTATATTTATCAACTATTTAATTACTTACTAAACTAAACACAGATTAATTAACATAATGGAATGCCGATAGACTTTGATTACGTTACGAATCAGTAATTATAAAGAGGAAAACTAACAAGGAAAAGTTTGCTAAAGCGTACACCAAAGACAAGAAAATTCTATTCCCGATTAACTTCCGTGCGAATCGTAATAGATTTCCCTAACTCACTCCAATAGAGGAAAACCTCGTTTAATCAGTTCAACCATTATATTCAACTAACTCCACCCAGACTGTATAATTTCCTGGCGTATATTTTTACCGTATTTGCTTACGGCATCTATGGGGTCGGGCCTTATCAAAGCAACCACATAAATTGCCCGGGGTGACAAACAACAGGTAAGATAATGTCTTGCGGGAGCCAGTCGACCCGAGAATCCAATTTAGATAGTCGTAGCTATTGTATCGTCATTGTTTTTTTTTTTGTTTGTTTGCGCGGAAGCAGAAAGGAAAACGCGGATACGGTTGAAATAAATCTTTTGTCAATATTATTCAGTAGCGGAAGAAACATTCTTCAAAATAATTAAGGGGAGAGACAATATAAATACTTATCTCAAACTACGAATCGCTACAATATAGATTTGCTTGCTTATTTAAAACTTTTCTAAATAAAAGAAAAATTTTTAACGTTCTTTACCGGATAATTTTGTTATTTATCCAATTATATCTACCAAGAGCACGCTTTTGAGCTGTCGACTGCCGTTATATGAATAAAAAACGGATGAAAATATGATTTCTATCAGTTAACAAAGTCGTGGAATACGCATGTTATTCTGTTGTATTTTAGAAATGAAATATGAAAAATATATTCAAAAACCTCTCACGAAAAATATTTATAAAATATATTTTTAAAAATATCTATGTAATATTTCTGGCTGTTAGGGTATGGTCCTTAAATTTTATAACGGTTAGTAAGTTCTGATAGCAGTCAGTGAGTTTATATAAAAAAAAAAATAGAATATTATAGGCCCGAAGATTGTGAAACAATTTTACAGTGGCAATTCAGCAAAAGTTACACACGATTTATTTAAATAAAGCTCAATTCCTAGCGCGACTATTATTTGTAATACAGTCCAACGTTTCGAAACGAACTTTACATTAATAAACAACACAAATAAAAATGTCAGTGATATCGAAATAAGTTTGTGCATTAGTGGAATAAAATCCTAGTATGATATCTGAACAAATAGCTTCCGGATTTAATTTATAGTGCAAACCCCAGTGACGAACTATATTTATTTCATATTTTATAAATATTTAAAAAATATTAAATCTTTCTTGAATATTAGTTATATTAATATAATGTGCATAAAATATATCATAGAAAATATATTAGGAAAGCATTAAAAAAAATATATATATGTTATGTAGCATTAATAATATTTTATTGCAAATATTTTCTCAATATATTTTTCATAACTCCGCAAGAATATTTTGCTTTGTATTTCTGTAAATATTTACTTCATATAAAAAAAGATTGAATTTTTGCTTTTGTACATTTGGTGCGTAGGACGAATAATATAAAATGGGTAAAATATGCATACATATTAAGTAGGTATGTACCTATTTAAAATGATAGTTTAAGATTAAATTAGATAATATATATCTAATATGATTTAATTAGTATATAAGTTGAGCGCTGTAACTTTTCTATTAATATATCTGCGTGTTGTATTATATTATTTGTAATATTTGTAAGTTGCGAACGTCAACACAACACCTCTATTCTTTACGGTGCCGGTGTTATATGATTTAGTATTGTTTATGCGTCTATGGATTAGGTACATAGATGCATACGCGCACGTGCGCATCATCAACGTTTTCATTCGTTTGTCCGTTACATGTTATAGTTTATAATAGTATACGATTAGGGCAGATTAGGGTTAACTGTGTAATTAATTGTTGCGGGGGTGTGTTTTTAGTTTTTGTGGTGACTACGAGGTAAGCAAAACTTTGAACATGTCATGGCATTTATAAGATAATTGGAATGCTCAATATCGCTATGTACAGAAATCGTTTAACAATATAATTGTAGGAATTTTATGCATCATATATGTACTGCATCTACCAGATAAATTGCTAGTTGATTTGCTTAAGAGATTCATCTCGGTAGATAAGCGTCATAACCTCAAATAGAGGTTAGAATACGTTGTGTTGTTTTATTGTTTGTACGTAGAATGTTTTCAAATATTATGAAATAAAGTAAAAATAAGTATCGTAAGTATTAGAATGTAGCTACCACTCCAATTATTGTAAATGCTCCAAATGTATTAGTGGGTGTTGATAATGTTGTACGATGTTTTATTCATGGTATGATCTAATAGAATTGGCATTGTTTTAGAGGCCACAAGGAAACGCCATGAGAGCGCCACTACCGAAGATATGAAAAAAGCCATAGGGTTGTACCTGGCACCAGCCAGGGCTAGACTTAAAAATGAGTATTTTCATTTTTATGGCTTATTCAAATAAATGATAATAAATACGTTTGTTTTTTATTTAGAACACTTCAATTAAAAAATAGTGATTAATTTGATAAACCTTCAGTATGACTTAAAAGATGCCAGAATTATTGATTATTAACTTGTATGGTGAGTGTGAAAAAACAAGTTCTTGCCTTTTACACAATTCTATGTATGTTTCAACTTTTCGTTATCGACGTTATACGTTCTAAATAACCAAGAACAATTTTACTTCATTTTGACAAATTAAATAGATTGCATAAAAAATCTCAATTTTCATATAAATAATATTTTACAAATATTTTAGAAAAAATATAGCGCTTACATTAATTTTAAAATATGGAATAAATATTTTAATTGAATATTTTATCTATATTTAGAAATGAAATATGAAAAATATATTCAAAAACCTCTCACGAAAAATATTTATAAAATATATTTTTAAAAATATCTATGTAATATTTCTGGCTGTTAGGGTATGGTCCTTAAATTTTATAACGGTTAATAAGTTTTGATAGCAGTCAGTAAGTTTATAACAAAAAAAAAAAAATAAATATTATAGGCCCGAGGATTGTGAAACAATTTTACAGTGGCAATTCAGCAGAAGTTACACACGATTTATTTAAATAAAACTCAATTCCAAGCGCGACTATTATTTGTAATACAGTCCAACGTTTTGAAACAACCTTTACATTAATAAGTAACAAAAATAAAAATGTCAGTCATGTCGAAATAAGTTTGTGCATTAGTGGAATAAAATTCTAGTATGATATCTAAATAAATAGCTTCCAGATTTAATTAATAGTGCAAAGTTTTTAAACATTTTACATAAGAAGAAGTATCGATCGTACAAAATTAGCACGTCCCAGGAACTTTTACTCGACAATTATTATTGTTGCCTAGAATATTATTAATGAATGATTAAAAAATATCCCAAATATAAATATTTTTCGCAGCTTTTCACGCGGTATTAAATAATATATTATGTCTCGTGTTGCATACAATTGTAGTTTGATGCAATGCCAGTAACTAATAGACTCCTTAATTACTTCATATTCACCAATCATTAAATATGCTGACGTTATGAATCACAAAATCTTCCCAGGCGTGAAATTTGAAGTCACATTTCCATTCTTAACACTAGTTGCATTATAACCACCCTCGTACTTGTTACTCCAAGACAAATATCGATTTGTTTCCAGCATGCACGTAGTTAAAAACCACTCCTCATCATAAAAGGATGCTACCCTGTTGCACGCCCGATCCCATCCTCAAGTATTTTCCGAAGCCAAGCTCGTTAGTTTAAACCGAAAAGGCTGCTAATGGAACCTTGCCAACGGGCGCTCATTTAAAGCATAGGAATATTCTGTCTCCCTTTTCCTTTTTCGAAAATAACGCGACCAGAATTTTTTTTTTTTTTCATTAACGATTCCTCCTAGTCCGCACGCGTTCTTATCTTCCAAAAGAGCGTCCAATTCCGTTTTGGCGATTCTACTACGTACTGGCGAACGGGTCACAGGAAAAGCCTCGGTAAATTAAGAGATAAGGCCGTGTACAGGCGAAAAAGAACGGATACAGCTGTATCCTCCGGCGCTGGCAGAGACAGTAATTTAATGGAACGAACGATTCCCCGTGGGATACGTTGACCGTCAGGAAAAAGGAGTAATGTTGATACACGTACGTCAAGCTGGATGCCCACTAATTTCATTTACTCCGGCTAGGGGGGGCTTTGTACATGCTGGATGCTGGTGTCGTTGGTAGAAGACATAACGTGTATGCGTTCGTGTGTGTAATAATGGGGAGTAATTAAAGAAGACGCGGAATTATAACGCGTGTTGCTTTATTAGACGTTTGACACGTTCGGTAATTTGCGGAATTTGTTTAATGGCGCTTCGGTGAACTCAAGCGGGTACAATCGAATTGACATTTTAGATGATGGTAATGTCGGTCCTGAAATACAGTTTTCTGGAACCGGTATAAGGACATATAAAAGGTTCATCAAAACCTTATGTATCCACGGATGGAATAATAATGATACAATGTAATCAATTAAATTTAGCCTGTAGCAATTCATTATTCATTCATTCATTCATTCATTCATTAAGTTAGAGTGGGCTCCTATAGTCCGGGCACTTGAGCTAGGCGCACATTGTATCACCCCTATTGAATCTCTTTACTTCCACTCGAGCAACTTGGTATTCGCTATAAAGCCCAGTGTCGTGCCCAGTGGAAAATTGAGAACCTTCGAGGGCTCCAATAGATCCTTCCCGAAATATTTCTGCCTGAGTACTTTCAATTCCTCACATGTGCAGATTACATGTAAACTCGTCTCCTGCTGCACTGTAAAAAAAGTTGCAGTAAAATTACATGTAAAATCGTTGGTAACAAAATTGCCTACAATTTTATAGGTAAATTTGCTTCATAAGGTAAAATTTCTACCATGGGACAACAGGACTACCAATCCCAATGTTTGGAAGTGACAAAAAAATGGAAAAACTTTAAGATAAAAGGAATTGTGTGAAATATTTTTTTTTCCTAAAAATTTCACATGCTCCCAGGTACAATGCCCTCGAGTTGCACAGAGTTGAGAGGAGGTGGATGGATGTTTCATCCTGTTCCCCACAAAATCTGCATTCAGGATCTTTTTCCAATCCAAGCTTACTCAGGTGTCCTTTCAGTCTACAATGGCCTGAAAGTATTCCTGTTAATATACGAACATTGTTCTTTACTCAGGTTGATGCATTCTGTAAACCTTTTCTGGTTATAGTTCCCAGAAGAATTTTACTTTGCCTCTATTCCTGGAGATTTTCCAGTAAGGATTTTCTCTGCTCCATTTCCATTTTAGTTTCTTCAGTATTGTACTGCTACTTAACCCGCAAAAGGGTTCAGGCCCTACAAAAGGCATTCCAGCCCCTTTTTGTGCGAGGTTATCCGTTATTTCGTTTCCTTCCACTCCTCCGGAACCCACAGGAGGGTTACTTTATTTCTTTTGCCTATCTCATTTAGTTTCCTTAGGCAATCCCAGACCATCTTGGAGCTGATTTCATATGAGTTCAGCGCCTTGATGGCTGCTTGACTATCAGACACGATGATAATCTCCTACTAACGATAGTTCTTATCTATAATGAACTGAACACGTCTTTCAATAGCGTGTATTTCCGCCTGAAATATACTTGGGTATTTCCCCAAGCTTTCAAAATATGTAGTTCTAGGCCCATATATTCCTATTCCAGTTTCTTCTGCCGTTTTGGAGCCATCAGTATACCATTTGATGGCATTTCTATTCAAGTTCAAGATGGTGTTATGATCCCACTCGCTCCTATTACTTAGCTTTATGGTGAATTCTTTCACAAAGCTAAATTTTTTTAACATATCATCCTGGGGCATATCCCAGGTTTGATCACCGTCAGGAGATTGAGGTCTATGCCTAATCATTCCTTCCTTGACCATTCTTAGTGCGGTTCTTTTCGCCACACCCTCTACTACAATGTGCAGGGGGGCAAGATCCAGTACTACTTCGATAGCTGCTGTTGGGCAGGTTCTCATAGCCCCCGTTATGCATACACATGCTAATCTTTGCACTTTCGAGAGGTTAATTCTCGCGTTGGCTAGATTAGTTATTTTGCTCCATGCTACATTCAGGTGGGGGTAACTAACGCCCTCTATGAGCAACGGTAAAAGTGATGACAAATTCCTCATGCTGAAAAACGCAGTAATAGCCATTTTCACGTCGATTCTATGAAAACTTCCTGAATTATTGGGATGTTTAGAAATAAAATTATTAACGTTCAAGACATACAGGATGATGTCTTGAACGAGTAACATTTACATATGGAATATTGCGCTCAATCCTCATGTTTTAGCCTCTACTATTTCAATTTTCCGGATTTCCCATTCTTATCGACTCACACTGTATATCACTGTAAAGAGTTAATCGAATTTCCAATTCAGTATAATGCAGACGAAAAGTAATATGAATATCTCTTATATACTTCATAATAAAACAATTTCTTCAGGACGAATCTTCGTAGTCGAGTCAGCATCGCACAATTGTATAGCAAATAAGTTGGAAAGTGTAGATTCTGGTTCTAAAAAGAATGAACCCGAACCCCACCCTGCCAACCCATCAGCCACCTCACTTTCTCCACGTCCAGGATAATTGGTAGTTCTTCAAGAGATATTCTTCAATTCGATCCACGACAGCCATTCGTTCAAATGACGCTTTATTTACAATGTTTGTTGTAGGTAAAATGTATTTTATTTTCGTCTCCCTTCTTATGTTGTTGTTTATTGTCTTTATTTAACTTTAACTACCCCAGTGACCAACTATATTTATTTCATATTTTATAAATATTTAAAAAATATTAAATCTTTCTTGAATATTAGTTATATTAATATAATATGCATAAAATATATTATAGAAAATATATTAGGAAAACATTAAAAAATATATATGTTATGTAGCATTAATAATATTTTTATTGCAATTGTTTCTCAATAATTTTTCATAACTCTGCAAGAATATTTTGCTTTGTATTTCTGTAAATATTTATTTCATATAAAAAAAAAAAGATTGAATTTTTTGCTTTTGTGCATTAGTGCGTAGGACGAATAATATAAAATGGGTAAAATATGCATACATATTAAGTAGGTATGTACCTATTTAAAATGATAGTTTAAAGATTAAATTAGATAATATATATCTAATATGATTTAATTAGTATTTAAGTTGAGCACTGTAACTTTTTATTAAATATCTGCGTTTTGTATATATTATTTGTATATTTGTAAGTTGCGAACGTCAATACAACACCTCTATTCATTACGGTGCCGGTGTTATATGATTTAGTATTGTTTATGCGTCTATGGATTTGGTACATCAGAATGCATACGCGCACGTGCGTTTCATCAACGTTTTTCATTCGTTTGTCCGTTACATGTTATAGTTATATAGTATACGATTAGGGCAGATCAGGTTAACTGTGTAATTAATTGTTGCGGTGTGTTGTTTAGTTTTGTGGTGACTACGAGGTAAGCAAAACTTTGAACATGTCATGGCATTTATAAGATAACTGGAATGCTCAACGCTATGTACAGAAATCGTTAATAATATAATTGTAGGAATTTATGCATCATATATGTACTGCATCTACCAGATAAATTGCTAGTTGATTTGCTTAAGAGATTCTCTCGGTAGATAGCGTCATAACCTCAAATAGAAGTTAGAATACGTTGTGTTGTTTTATTGTTTGTAACGTTAGATGTTTTCAAATATTATAGATAAAGTAAAAATAAGTATCGTAAGTATTAGAATGTAGCTACCACTCCAATTATTGTAAATGCTCCAAGTATTAGTAGGTGTTGATAATGTTGTACGATGTTTTATTCATGGTATGATCTAATACAATTGGCATTGTTTTAGAGGCCACAAGGAAACGCCATGAGAGCGCCACTACCGAAGATATATAAAAAGCCATAGGGTTGTACCTGGTACCAGCCAAGGCTAGACTTAAAAATGAGTATTTTTCATTTTTATTGGCTTATTCAAATAAGATGATAATAAATACGTTTGTTTTTTATTTAGAACATTTCAATTAAAAAATAGTGATAAAAAATCTCAATTTTCATATAAATATTTTACAAATATTTTAGAAAAAATATAGCGCTTACATTAATTTTAAAATATGGAATAAATATTTTAATTGAATATTTTATCTATATTTAGAAAAAAATATTAAAAATATATTCAAAAACCTGTCATGAAAAATATTTATAAAATATATTTTGAAAAATATCTATGTAACATTTCTGGCTGTTAGGGTACATAGATTCGATAAAAATCATTCAATTTTCCCAAACCTTTATATGCTCCCATATTTTACTTTCTCATCGTTATTAGGTGACGACACAATAAAAAGTTTACTGCCTCGTAACCATACATAATAAAGTTACAGCAGATTTCTTCTGACATTTATTAGCTCCATTACATTCGGTCGTATTCTAACTGGCTTGTGAAAATCTTTTTGTCTGGCTCGCATCATGCTGATGGATATAAACCCATCCCCAATATCAACGGGTTATTTTAAGAAAAAAAAATGTAGACGCTTTTTTTTATATTATACATATACGTCAATCTTCTCTCATGTCACATCACGTCGTCACGGTAGAGCGACATCTGGAATGGATGTGACACTAAATAATTACTTTCCAAGCAGGATCTACGAAAACAAAATTCCTTGTATTATTAAAATACCACATAGAAAAATTGATTTTACGAAGTGAATTCCCGGAGAATAACGTGATTCGACCGACATTTCCGGATTTTACGCAATCTTTTAACACGTCAAATGCACTAATCCCGTTTTCGACGTCGAATTAACTGGATTTTATCGAAGCGTGCTTTTTTAACAGACGAGGAAAATAAAGAGTAAGCAGTTTGTATTTCTATTCAGTCGAGAGCGTCTATATACGGGGTGTCCACACTTAAGTGTGCACTATTGATAACTTTGTTATCTTTGGAGGTACAGAATCGGTCAAATGGACAAAGTAGTACTATTTTTTATGGCGGTTTACTATTGTGAAAACAGAAAAAAACAATTGAGCGTCGCGTTCTCTAGATATTCGTCCAAAATTTTTTTTTTTAATGGAACGCCCTGTATATTTTTTTGCAATTTAAAAGAAATTCCAAACTGAACAAAAAAGTCTTACTACACTATTATAAAAAAATATCCAATAAAATAGTTATTGAGAAATCTTTATCTTTGTTTTGTTTGCATGAAATCGATATACCCATGGAAAATTAAAGCGTCACATTGTTTAGTAGCTGTCAAATTATTTATATTTGTTGTTGTTAAAGTTACTGCACGAAAAAAGTACTGTTTTTACATTTTTTTCAACCGTAACAATGGCATTTACTTATTTGGAAAAGTGTAATATGTTGAAGTTGTACTTGCTGTTTAACAAAAATTCAGATAGAGTGCTCGAACGTTAAATTCAGCAATTTCCTGACCGTGATGTACCAGACCGTCGCTATTTTTTAAAACTTTATCGAAGATTAAGAAGCAACGAAACAATTTTTATAAAGAAGAGGAAAAAAAATGATTTTATATTATCACAAGAGATAGAAATAAATGTGTTGGCATATTTTCAGGTACATCCAAATAATTCTGTAAGGGATTTGTCCAGAGAATCAGGTATTTCTCGTAGCACGATCCATAAAATTCTGAAAAAGTATAAATATGTTCCCTTTAAATATCAACCTGTTCAAACTCTACCTTTGGGCGATTATCAAAGACGATTAACTTTTGCTCAATGGTTTGTCAATGCTTTTGAAGAAAATCACAATTTCTTTAGACACATTTTATGGAGTGATGAATCTAACTTTTCTGATCGCGGGATGTTCAATAAAAGAAATAATCATTACTGGAATCGTGAAAACCCATTTGTTGTTTATCCTTGTAATCTCCAACACCGATTTAGTTTAAATGTTTGGTGTGGTATAATCGGATCCCGAATTGTTGGGCCATTTTTCTATCGGGGTTCTTTAACAGGAGAAAGATTATGTGGCGTTATTGACAGAAATTTTAGAAAATTTTCTGGATGAATTAAATTTGGTAGACAGACAGATTATTTACTTTCAACAAGATGGAGCGCCCGCACATAATCACCGTGACACAAGTGAGTTATTAGAAGATTATTTGGAAATAGATGGATTGGCACAAATGGTTCTATTCAGTGGGCCGCGCGTTCACCTGACATGACGCCATTAGATTTCTTCTTGTGGGGAGTAGTAAAAAATCAAGTGTACAAACATAGATATACAACAGTGGATGAGCTTCAGGAAAGAATTTCCAACATCATTGACGACATCGACGGTAGGACAATTTTAGGAGCTACTCGTAATGTTCACAGAAGATTAGTGAAATGTATTGAAATGGAAGGAGGTGTCTTTGAACATTTAATTTGAGTAATTTTCATGACTATTTTTGTATTTATTTTTATTTGTATATTAAATTAAATGCTTTAATGAATGTAACGCTTTAATTTTCCATAGGTATATCAATTTCATGCCAACAAAGCAAAGATAAAGATTTCTCAGTAACTACTTTATTTGACATTTTTTTTATAATAGTGTAGTAAGACTTTTTTGTTCAGTTTGGAATTTTCTTTTAAATTGCACAAAAATATACAGGGCGTTCCATTAAAAAAAATAATTTTGGACGAATATCTAGAGAACGCGACGCTCAATTGTTTTTCTGTTTTCATAATTGTAACCGCCATAAAAAATACTACTACTTTGTCCATTTGACGATTCTATACCTCCAAGATACTAAAAGCGTTATCACCATAGTGCACACTTAAGTGTGGACACCCGGTATACAGAAATCGTTTTCTGGGTCTATGCTCTTCTTATAATGTAATCTCGTTACAGTTGCTATTTGGGTAATATTATAAAAGTACACTGAGGAAGGATTTTCTGGGTGGTGGTTAATAAATATGCATTAATCCCAATAAATTATTTTATAATAAAATACAGTGTAATATATAAAACAGTGATGTATAAAACTGCTTTTTTACGTTAGCAGCTACAACCTGCTTCTGCTACTTTTGGTTAGCAGTTTAAAAAAGCTGCTACTTTTTGTCCATTCCATACCGATGTTGTAAACAAATAATTAATTTAATCATTGCAAAAAAAAAAATAATCCTTTCTGCGCCAAGTATCTCCCAAAGTCATCAAGACGATCTAAATACCCCTATACGACAAAACTTGCACGCTCGAGAGCACGCGACTGCGATCCAAACTGACGCACCATATTCCCTTCACACAACATATTTAGAAACATTTACAAAAGCAGGTTGTAGCTGCTAACGTAAAGAAGTAGTTTTATACATCACTACATTTTATACACTACTTTACTGCTTTGTACAGGGTGATTCTCAATATATGCGACAAACTTTGAGAACTGATTCCTGAGGTTATTTTGATCATAAAAGTTCATATGAGTATATGTCCAAAACGGTTTGGTTTTAAAGTTATTGAATGTTTAATAATAAATTATGAACTATGACTAACACGATATAATATCACAGTTGATTCTTCAAAAACTATTGTGTTGAGAGGGAATTGTTTATTTGACATTTTCATATTTGTTAATAGTTGTCAGAGTATTCATTCAGTTTATTGCCAGATTCTGTTTTCTAAAATGAATTACACGAATGCTGCGATGTGCGATATGCATTTCATTTACGGTCTTGCCAATGGAAATTTGCGTGCTGCTAGACGTCTTTATGAAGAACGATACCCGAACCGTATCATCCCGCATCATTCAATATTTGCCCGTCTTCACCAACGTCTTGGTGAAACGGGAAATTTTAAAAAGCGGACGATTGATAACGGGCACCCATCTACAGTGAGAACTCCACAAGTTGAAGAAATGGTACTAAATGAAATTGAGGAACATCCTACTACAAGCACCAGAAAAATTGCGTTTGCTTTAAGCATTAGTCAAGCCACAGTTTGGAGAATATTGAAAGATCAACTGTTGTATCCATATCACATTCAACGGGTGCAAGCACTTTTGCCGGCAGATTTTCCGCAAAGAGTAGCTTTTTGTCAATGGATGCAACACAGAATCGCAAAAAATCCTGACTATTTGGCTCGAATATTCTCTACCGACGAGGCTACTTTTACTACATAAAAACAACTTTCATAATAATTACATATGGGCCGAAGAAAATCCGCACGAACTAGTGAATGCCCGTCATCAACATCAATTCTCTGTCAATGTGTGGGCCGGAATCGTTGGAGATCACTTGATAGGTCCACATTTTTTTACCGATGCGGTTAAATGGCGAGGTATACCGCAATTTTCTTGAAGAGGAGCTACCACTACTGCTGGAAGAATTCCGTTGCAATTAAGATTACAAATGTATTTTATGCATGACGGTGCTCAAGCGCATTTTAGTTTAGTTGCCCGCGAGTTTTTGGACAATACGTATCCAGATCGGTGGATAGGACGGGGAGGTCCACAACCGTGGCCTCCTCGGTCTCCAGACTTAAATTCTTTGGACTTTTTTCTCTGGGGTCACCTTAAATCATTAGTTTATACGACTCCCATTGAAAATGTCGATGAACTGAAAAATCGTATTATCGCAGCTTTTTCAAACAATTCGAAATACCCTGGTATTATAGAACGGACTCGCCAGTCAATACGACGGAGGATAGAGCTTGTATTGCAATGGGTGGCGGTCATTTTCAAACAGTTAGTATAAGTTAATTTTGTTTTACTAATTATTTTGTTAATTTATAATAAAAACATTAATTATGTTAACTTACTATTAAACATTGTACAACTTTAAAACTAAGTGATTTTGAACATATCTTC
The DNA here is from genome assembly GCA_004143645.1 of Protaetia brevitarsis. Classification (NCBI taxonomy): domain Eukaryota; kingdom Metazoa; phylum Arthropoda; class Insecta; order Coleoptera; family Scarabaeidae; genus Protaetia; species Protaetia brevitarsis. The sequence goes on along the minus strand of RXPK01003887.1, from coordinate 21,018 downwards.
TTATGAACTTTTATGATCAAAATAACCCCAGGAATCAGCGCTTAAAGTTTGTCGCATATATTGAGAATCATTCTGTATAAAACAGTAACATATAAAACTGCTTTTTTACGTTAGCAACTACAACCAGCTTCTGCTACTTTTGGTTAGCAGTTAAAAAAAACTGCTACTTTTTGTCCATTCCTCACCGATGTTGTAAACAAATAACTAATTTAAACATTGCAAAAAAAAATAATCCCTTCTATGCCAAGACGATCTAAATACTCCTATGCTACTGCTACAAAAAGTAGCAGCTTCTTTTGATATTAAATAGCTAGTACAAATTACTAACAGTTATTAGCTGCTACAAAATAGCAGTTTGCTTCGTAGCAACCCATCACTAAATATAAAATGTATATTAATGTACCTTTTAAAAATAGATATTGTAACTCACTAGTAAGCTACTTCAAATTACTATCTGAATTTCTCTCGCACAATTTTCGACTTTTTTTTTAAACAAACTAAATTTCATTTATCCTTTTAAATCTACTTATCTGCTTCTATATAGCAGCGCAAAAAAACCGATAATATTGTCATACCAACAACGTTCACGTAAGGATTTGAAACATATATAATTACCTAAAAGGCCCGGAAAACATAATCCTCTAGATGAACAAGATTAAACTTTGAAAGGCAAACTTACAGCTTTATGTTGTATAATTCCCGGTTGTATATTGGTTTTTACTAGTTACATAACGTGCTATTTTAACCCTCAGTCAAGTCGAAACTCTTCTGCTTGCGTTTCTCATTATAATTTTAGGTTTCACCCTGATGCTCATTTATCTGTATGTTTTCCATAAATCTGTGTATTCTGATCTGAATAATTTTAATCATGTTTGCGTAGTATTTATTTATTGATTTCAATGATACCATTGCTGTTAAAAGTAATATAAATGTAATATAAAAATATAACAGTAGAATACATAATAATATAAAGTTTTATTTAAAAAAAAAACATCAAGAAAACAGCAAACACAACATACATACGAATATGCTGAGGGGATATTCTAATATTGATTAATGCTATTTTTAAAAATAAAACTCATCCAGTGAATAAAAACAGCATGTGCTTAAAAAATTCTTTAACTGCGAAATCGCTTCAAATAAGCACATATATTGATACGGTTTGAATGTATAAATTATATATGGTTGGAATAGCCATATTATTAAAATATTCTCTACAAGATTCTCTAAACGATAAGTTATTCATTACACGCATCGCTTATTTTGTAATAATAGGATTTACTTAGTATTTATATCAGCTCCCCAAAAATTCATATAATTCAAATGTGTATCAAACTAGGCATGATATAACATTTTTAATGATGAAGAATGATGACACATATTTTTTTTTTTATATTAATTAATACACAAATTGTAGAATTTACGAAATAGCACCATTTATACCCAGCTTGTCTCTATAAAATGAGTACAGTCTCAAGAAAGAAATTTAAATTGAATTTGAATATGTTGCACTATAGTATTGTGCCGTCGCTATATCGGTCAATCACTAGTTAATGTAACTTTGTGGTTATAAAGAAGCTAAAAGTTACACACGGAACTTGAAAGTGAATTCAGTTACTTTCAAGTTCCATTATATCACTTCAAAGTGAATTTAATTACGTTATAGTAACATATACAACTTGAAAGTAGATTTAATAGGGGATGGTCACGTAATATTTAGTACGATAAAGGATAGTATTAACTGCTACCATCTAGTAAATATCACTTCAGAGTTATACACTTTTAGTATAAGTATATTACTTTAAATACGAAAACGTAAATGCCAAGTGAAACAAAATTGATGCGCCATTACAATACAATTGCCATGGAACAATATAAAATAAACAAGATTCTAACCCAACACAGATTCAAATTTTCAAAAATGGGAACTACTGAAATCGACGCCACATGAAACCTGTCAAAAATTAGTTCCGGAAGTGTTCAACAGATGCCCACCGGACGGTCGACAGCGCCATCTAGGGGCAAAAAATGGGAACTACTAAAATCGACGCTACATGAAACCTGTCAAAAATTAGTTCCGGAATGTGTCAACAGATGGCGCCACCGGACGGTCGGCAGCGCCATCTAGCGACAAAAACAGAAACTACTGAAATCGCCGCCACATGAAACCTGTCAAAAATTAGTTCCGGAATGTGTCAACAGATGGCGCCACCGGACGGTCGGCAGCGCCATCTAGCGACAAAAATGGGAACTACTGAAATCGCCGCCACATGACACCTGTCAAAAATTAGTTCCGGAATGTGTCAACAGATGGCGCCACCGGACGGTCGGCAGCGCCATCTAGCGACAAAAATGGGAACTACTGAAATCGACGCCACATGAAACCTGTCAAAAATTAGTTCCGGAATGTGTCAACAGATGGCGTCATCGGACGGTCGACAGCGCCATTTAGCGGCAAAAATGGGAACTACTGAAATCGACGCCACATGAAACCTGTCAAAAATTAGTTCCGGAACGTGTCAACAGATGGCGCCACCGCACGGCCGACAGCGCCATCTAGCGGCAAAAACAGAAACTACTGAAATCGACGCCACATGAAACCTGTCAAAAATTAGTTCCGGAATGTGTCAACAGATGGCGCCACCGGACGGTCGGCAGCGCCATCTAGGGCCAAAAATGGGAACTACTAAAATCGACGCTACATGAAACCTGTCAAAAATTAGTTCCGGAATGTGTCAACAGATGGCGTCACCGGACGGTCCACAGCGCCATCTAGCGGCAAAAATGGGAACTACTGAAATCGACGCCACATGAAACCTGTCAAAAATTAGTTCCGGAATGTGTCAACAGATGGCGCCACCGCACGGCCGACAGCGCCATCTAGCGGCAAAAACAGAAACTACTGAAATCGACGCCACATGAAACCTGTCAAAAATTAGTTCCGAAATGTGTCAACAGATGGCGCCACCGGACGGTCGGCAGCGCCATCTAGCGACAAAAATGGGAACTACTGAAATCGACCCCACATGAAACCTGTCAAAAATTATTTCGGAATGTGTCAACAGATGGCGCCACCGGACGGTCGGCAGCGCCATCTAGGGGCAAAAATGGGAACTACTAAAATCGACGCCACATGAAACCTGTCAAAAATTAGTTCCGGAATGTGTCAACAGATGGCGCCACCGGACGGTCGACAGCGCCATCTAGCGACAAAAATGGGAACTACTGAAATCGACGCCACATGAAACCTGTCAAAAATTAGTTCCGGAATGTGTCAACAGATGGCGCCACCGGACGGTCGGCAGCGCCATCTAGGGGCAAAAATGGGAACTACTAAAATCGACGCCACATGAAACCTGTCAAAAATTAGTTCCGGAATGTGTTAACAGATGGCGCCACCGGACGGTCGGCAGCGCCATCTAGGGGCAAAAATGGGAACTATTAAAATCGACGCCACATGAAACCTGTCAAAAATTAGTTCCGGAATGTGTCAACAGATGGCGCCACCGTACGACCGACAGCGCCATCTAGCGGTAAAAATGGGAACTACTAAAATCAACGCCACATGAAACCTGTCAAAAATTAGTTCCGGAATGTGTCAACAGATGGCGCCACCGGACGGTCGACAACGCCATCTAGGGGCAAAAACGGAAACTATTGAAGTCGACGCTACATGAAACCTGTCAAAAAATAGTTCCAAAATGTGTGGACAGTGTAATTACTACGTTAATACGTCCTTCCCTAATCCAAAAAAAATACCATTCTACTACTAATCTGTCCTAGTGTGGCAAAAAATTAATTCGTTTTCCTTTTAGGATACATTCACAGAAACAGAACCGACAAATTAGGCAAATTCTTCCAAATTATGAGTGTAAGAAAAATTCTCAAGCCTATACATTTCTCTCAGAATGGAGAATTCTGAGAAAAATGTATAGACTTGAGAATTTTTCTTCTTAAATTCCTCGTAATTCCCCCAAACCTGTGCTTATAATTTGCGATGCCACAAAATATCTTATATAACTTGTACGTATATCATCTTCCATAATTTAGCCCTCACATACGATTATAATTTTTTCGTAATGATACATAAAGTAAATGATGCCAACGCTCTGGCGTAAAGCAATTTATTTTCAAATTATCCCAGTCCGTAAATAATTCGATTGGAACTATAAATGCAAAATACCTTAACCAAAATATCACTTCCGGTTGACCGGAAATGGATGTCAACTTTGTTATTTTAAATAGAATGATCTAATTTTTTATTCATTTTTGGATTCTACAACTATAAATACGTCAGTTTTCATTAGCTATTCCTATAGCCTACATACATGTGCCGTTTTGAGTTATTTAAGTTTTTCTTTTTTTTTTTATCATAATCATGCATCCATTGAGTAATTAATGTCTCGATTAATACTGCAAGTAGAGACTCCAAATTTGCTATGTTATGAATGTAGATATAACTCTAAGAAACGGTAAGCACACCTTACATTCTAACATACAGGGTGTTCAAAACTGAGGAACAAAGTGACATATTTTCAAATGCATTTTTTTTAAATAAAACACCCTGTATTTTAATTCGGAATTAGGAAGTAATTATCATCCCCTATCGCTTTATATGAGCATTCCCTATACCTATCTTTAATAAATGTCAGAAATGTCAGATTAAATGACAGTTTATGACACTGTAAAATAGAATAATAAACCATTCCATTTATTAACTGAGCCAGCAAATAGATCTTAGCCAGAGTACATCGAGTAAGGACAAGAGAGGAGTTATAGCGGTTCAGATTTCTAAACCTAACTTCACACAAACAACAGCGTCCCAAAATGGCAATTTGTTATTGTTTACGTTCGTATCTACACAAACTAGTTTACTCCTCCGTTTAATCTATATGATTTACTTGTTTTATTTATTTATTTTACTTATTTTATTAGTTTTGAATTACCCCTGCAGTTTTAAAAACATTTAATGAACTATGATATTCTTGTGTAAAAGGTAAGATCGGTGGCCAGTGGCCATAGCATTTACATACTTTCTTATATATTATATTGTTAGGTTTAAGTGAAATAACTCAAATTATCGTGAAAGAAGACACCAATGGGTATCATGTTGTAGCGCCAGTCACTCTCGCAAGATAAATTTTGATGCTAACGATTGCCGCAGTTTCTTGGGATTTCCGAAAGAATCTAATATATATGACACGACAAGAATTAGGAAAGTACATGAATAAGAAGAATTATTATCGTTGTGCAGAGATTCCTAGGTCACATTAAATCAATTTATTTGTTAGATACACATTTTAAGCTATTAGATTGCTATTTATCGCAGTAACTAACCTAATTCATTTTATTTTTACTTTTTAAAATAATGTGATTTTGGTTTGAACTGCATTCTACTGGTATAAATTTTAATCGCATTTATTCACATTATAGACAATTCGATATTATATAGTCTACGTTTGAACTCTATCCATTTGTGCACCCCGGACATTATTGGTTGCAAACCAGTGCAGGGTCGGATGTTAGAAATGAAGTAGTCGAATAGAAAGGAACAATCTTTGGATCGTACAGAACGATATAGTCATAACTCTTGAACCCTAATTGAAAGTGTTTGTGTATTCGTGTCAGAAATTTGAAAGTCCCTTCCACCTTCGGAGTAATCCTAAATTTTTCTGGTCTTTTATTCGAATGAAGAATAGACGGAGGCCGGGTTTGCCCAGCTCTCTTACCAACGAATCTGGGGTCTCAATTCACTACACCTTCTGCAATTGTTGAAGCGTCCAAAACTGTTTTCAGTTCTGTGTATACCCTCTCACACCAATATTACAACACCTCTAGCAGCAACACCATTACGAACTGCTACCTCGGCTTTAATTCTTATTCCGTCGTTTAGCGAAACTGATGTTGAACAAGCAAAGCAAACTCAAGGATTCATCCACCATGGGAGACGACAATATACCTGGCTTTTTGGTTAAGGACTGTTCTCCGCGTTTTGTCGCAACCATTGTGTGTTCTGTTATTTATTCACTGTCTACTGGTATCTTTCCGGATGCGTGAAAACTATCAGACTTACACCTGGTTCATAAAAAGGGCAACACCTCATTCCTAGAGAATTACCGACCTATCCGATCATCAATAATTCGCTAAGATTTTTGAGAGTTGTTTATATAATACTATATTCCTATGTTCGACCTTTTTTATCTCAAACATCAACATGGTTTTGTCGATAGACGTTCTACGGTAACTAATTCTCGCTGTTGTGACGCAGTTTTGTCGAATCTTGGATGCTGGTGGGCAGGCGATGTGGATATACAAATTTTTCCAAAGCCTTTGATCGTTTGAATCATTCTAGGCTTCTGATGAAACTCGATGCTGTTGGATTTTCGCCTTCATTGCAATTACTGTTTAGATCATATTTATCTAATAGAAGGCAGTATGTTATTACAAAGGTCATCGTTCAAATTACTTTACACCTCTTTCTGGCGTTCCTCAAGCAGCAACTTGGGCCCTTTGCTGTTCTTGATTTTTATCAATGATCTCCTGTGACATTAGACTGTAGCAGACTACTGTTTGCAGACGACTTAAAATTATTTGCTAAAATTACTGCCATTGATGACTGTGGACGCCTTCAGTGGCAGTTAAATCTACTTTCCTTATGGTGCCTAGACAACGACTTAAATCTAAACATTTCAAAATGTAACATTGTTTCTTTCTCGCGTAGATCTACCATAATCGACTTCAATTATCGAATTAATTAATACTACCTAAACCCGCTGTGACACTATAATGGATCTGGGTGTACTATTTGATAGTTGTCTTACTTTCAGAGACCATATTAGACATACGTTGCTTCATCTTTACAATCATTAGGCTTATACATTCGCAATACTAAACACTTTCACTATTACACTCTGTAATCAATTTATACTACTGCTACGTACGCTCTAAACTAGAATATGCTTCCGTAATTTGGTCTCCGTTTTATAAAACACATTCGCAATCACTTGAGCAGGTCCAGAGACGTTTTCTGAAATATCTTTACCTAAAGCAGCACGGAATATATCCCCGAAGAGGCTTCAACCACAGTACTCTGTTAATATGTTTGGTTTTCAGTCTCTAGAACAACGTCGCACTCAAACTGATATTAAGTTTCTTTTTAATTTAGTTAATAACAAGGCGATGTGATTTTTTCTCTCACTAATTCTCTGAATTTTTGCAGTTCCTCAGTATTCTGCACGACAGGCCGTTACTTTTTACTGCCCTCTTGCGCGCACTAATGTAATGTTACATGCGCCACTGTACAGAATCTGTAACTACTTCAATAATAATTTGAGTTCAGTGGTAGATATACATTCATCTAGTTTGTTGTTGATCATTAAATGTATAAACAATCTGTGCAATGCAATATGATAGTCTAATATGGTACTTCCCTTGGTCTCGGTCTGTTACTAAGTCTTTGTTCTGTAGGTTTAAGTTTAAATGTTTATTGAAATTGAATGTTAATTAAATGTAACCAATTTTTTTTATTTTTTTTGTATTTTGTTTTTGATTAGTAATATTGCAAGTTATGTAATTAATTTTTGTCCTGTAATTGGATGTACTTATCATCTGCTGGGCAATAAATCTTATTATTATTATTATTATTATTATTGCATTTTTATTAATTCATTTGAGAAAGAACCATAACATATTTATTCCTGGAAGAATATTTTACACTATAAAAATATAAACAAAGATTTATTTCACAAAAAGGAAGAATATGATGAACATAATTATCGTAAAACACGTATCGTAAATATATGTATCATTTAATCAAACATTATTTTACTGGAATCGTGTTTTTTATTACTATAAACTGTTCGTAAATATTTGCAACAAAATCAGAATAAAAATCGCATAAATTTGTATATTTTTTTAATCTATTTTTCTACTTCCTTTAAAATATAAATTATTCTACACGTTTGAAAATTCCCGGCAACAGCTTTACAAAATGGCAACTGGGCTTGAAGGTCATTCAAAACGGACCACTCAAGAACAATGGATTTTTGTCCTTACTGTAATATAGTGTGTCTTAGCTCACTACAGTCCGTTACGTCACAACTGAATAACATTATCTCAGATCTCAGACATCTGGAAATCAGCAAAAGATACACGACTTATTTCTGAATAACATATCTTAACGACTCTTCGTCCAAAAATGCCTTTTTTTCGGATATACAAGCTTGATGCTTTGATAAAAGACACCTGTATATTGCAAGTAAATATTCTCCGAGGCATTACTACCGCTAAAGTACTATTAAGAGTCTCCTCTAGAACGTTGTGTCAATAGAAATCTTTGCAGCGGAGCAATTCGAACGCGTAAAATACTCGCTCCTTTCTATCTTCGCAAACACGTATATCCTCGTATAAGCGTCGTGCATGCTACAATATATACCTTTCCACTCTCGAAACGATCGCTAGACCGAGTATTTGCCTAAAGCTTTCGCGCCAAACGTTCACCCGTTAAACTGGAATTTACATGGAGACTGCGCACAGACCCCAAATAGACGCGGAACTTTCGTACGGCCGCCACTCATAGGCGGATTGGCTGACTGCGTCACCGTTAGCGTCAGTTGCCGTACAGCCAGGCGTTGATCACCCCTTCGCTCAGGTCGATACAAGGAGCGCAAGTACAATGCTGATGGTGCCGTGCATCGGTTCAATGGGCCTTCAGGAAATGGACCGTTGCTGTATATAACGGACCGGTTGGATTAGAAGCAGCTATTTCAATGGGGAGGTGGGCTTTTAGTAAAGAAATGTTGTACGTATCGGGCATTGTGCGGAGCTTATTTATGACTTCCGTGCAATGATTTAACCGTTGACGAGTTGTGATTAATGATTAATGGAGCTAAATGGAATTAGGAAAGTTTTGAATAAATTTTTAATTAAAGTAAATTCATTATTCATTTTACATAAAGGCAAGAGTGTGTTATTTATCCTTGTTTATTAATTTGTTACTCCAATCTCTATGGATTCACGAAAATGTACTTTTTTGCACCTCCGTCCAGAAGCACTCATTTTGCAGTACTTCAAAGCGGCAGGAAGGAAAACTACTTTTCTTGCCTAAGCAGGCAAAAATGTCACTAAAGGTTGGTTATACTAGATTCCACATGACAGACGTGTAGTAAATTGTCATTAAGCTAATGTTCAACCATGCTAAGATGAACTGGTGTCTTCCCTAGTGACCAACTATATTTATTTCATATTTTATAAATATTTAAAAAATATTAAATCTTTCTTGAATATTAGTTATATTAATATTATTGCATAAAATATATTATAGAAAATATATTAGGAAACATTTAAAAAATATATATGTTAGTAGCATTAATAATATTTTATTGCAAATGGTTTTCTCAATATATTTTTCATAAACTGCAAGAATATTTTGCTTTGTATTTCTGTAAATATTTATTCATATAAAAAAAAAAGATTGAATTTTTGCTGTGGTACATTTGGTGCGTAGGACGAAATAATATAAAGTGTAAAATATGCATACATATTAAGTAGGTATGTACCTATTTAAAATGATAGTTTAAAAGATTAAATTAGATAATATATATCTAATATGATTTAATTAGTATCTAAGTTGAGCGCTGTAACTTTTCTATTAATATATCTGCGTTTTGTATTATATTATTTGTAATATTTGCAAGTTGCGAACGTCAACGCAACACCTCTATTCATTACGGTGCCGGTGTTATATGATTTAGTATTGTTTATGCGTCTATGGATTAGGTACATAGAATGCATACGCGCACGTGCGTATCATCAACGTTTTCATTCGTTTGTCCGTTACATGTTATAGTTTATAATAGTAACGATTAGGGCGGATTAGGGTTAACTGTGTAATTAATTGTTGCGGGGTGTGTTTTAGTTTTTGTGGTGACTACGAGGTAAGCAAACTTTGAACATGTCATGGCATTTATAAGATAATTGGAATGCTCAATATCGCTATGTACAGAAATCGTTTAATAATATAATTGTAGGAATTATATGCATCATATATGTACTGCATCTACCAGATAAATTGCTAGTTGATTTGCTTAAGACATTCATCTCGGTAGATAAGCGTCATAACCTCAAATAGAGGTTAGAATACGTTGTGTTGTTTTATTGTTTGTACGTATAATGTTTTCAAATATTGAAATAAAGTAAAAATAGTATCGTAAGTATTAGAATGTAGCTACCACTCCAATTATTGTAAATGCTCCAAATGTATTAGTAGGTGTTGATAATGTTGTACGATGTTTTATTCATGGTTTAATCTAATACAATTGGCATTGTTTTAGAGACCACAAGGAAACGCCATGAGAGCGCCACTACCGAAGATATGAAAAAAGACATAGGGTTGTACCTGGCACCAGCCAAGGCTAGACTTAAAAATGAGTATTTTTCATTTTTATTGGTTTATTCAAATAAAATGATAATAAATACGTTTGTTTTTTATTTAGAACACTTCAATTAAAAAATAGTGATTAATTTGATAAACCTTCAGTATGCCTTAAAAGATGCCAGAATTATTGATTATTAACTTGTATGGTGAGTGTGAAAAAGCAAGTTCTTGCCTTTTAGACAACTCTATGTATGTTTCAACTTTTCGTTATCGACGTTATACATTCTAAATAACCAAGAACAATTTTAGTTCATTTTGACAAATTAAATAGATTGCATAAAAAATCTCAATTTTCATATAAATATTTTAGAAAAAATATAGCGCTTACATTAATTTTAAAATATGGAATAAATATTCTAATTGAATATTTTATCTACATATATTTAGAAAAAAATATGAAAAATATATTCAAAAACCTCTTACAAAAAATATTTATAAAATATATTTTTAAAAATATCTATGTAATATTTCTGGCTGTTAGGGTAGATATTAAACTAGAAAGAAAATTACAGAAAAAGATTTATTCTCAGAAACGTCAAAATACTAAGGTATGTGACATGTGTGCCAACTTCCTAGTGTCAAAATTTCTTTTCTATTTTCAATTCAAAATTAAAATTTGTCGTCCTAAAAAACATTGTATATCACACAGCCAGAAACTCTTTTGCGAGTAGTCGTACTTCGTACGAATGTTCTCCAGTGTAAGTCTATATTTTTTTCTTCTTGTATTAGATTTTGTTTTATAGCCATACATTCTTTCCAAAATAATGACTAACAACATTTCTTGTTAGAGTAAAATTCCTCTAACAAGAAATGTTGTTAGTCATTATTTTGGAAAGAATGTATGGCTATAAAACAAAATCTAATACAAGAAGAAGAAAAATATAGACTTACACTGGAGAACATTCGTACGAAGTACGACTACTCGCAAAAGAGTTTCTGGCTGTGTGATATACAATGTTTTTTAGGACGACAAATTTTAATTTTGAATTGAAAATAGAAAAGAAATTTTGACACTAGGAAGTTGGCACACATGTCACATACCTACGTTTTTTCTTAATTGTTCAACACCCTGTACATTTAATCGAAATATATATAGACATCCATACTAATTAAGTTATCGGGCGCAAAGTTAAGAAATGATCTTCAAAGGAATTTATTATTCACCGCGCTTAAATTTATTTTAACTATCCAATTCGTTGTTTATGTTCCGGAATAAAACGAAAAACATCGACACATTCATACATCATCTTAGAGGCTGGAACTGTTCGCAAAACACATACCTACTAAATTCCATTCGTTGAGGCAATTACGGTTATTTTCAGTCAAATGAGTATGGGAAAAGTTATTTACATTTCTAAGCGTCTGCTGGTAATTTATTTAAGAGGTCCATTAAAAAATTATGTTCATTGCGGCGTGAACATGATTAAAAACACCAATTCTAAAAATTCGGTTCCTGTTGGCCGGGCCGAGGAGTTTGCCAAACACTCGTTAAAAAAATTTATTCGGGAAAAGTGAAATATTAAGGACGCTGTTTTAACTACAAACAAACCTGTAAAAAAAGGAATTAGTACAAAAATATGTACTTAAAATAAGAAAAGTATATGTAATGGGTATATGATTTAATTGACAGACGAAATTAGTATTGAAGAGCACCGTCATGATGTTGTTGTATTTATTATAATATATTTTTTGTGTGTTTGTGTACTATATATACCATGTGATTCAAAATGATTGTCGTAAGAAAAAAACTGTTTTCTGGAAAAATTTATCTATACTTATTACCAATTTAATGAGCGAAGTTAGCTACATACAAATTTCATACATTAAATGAATTTTCTTGACATTTAGCGACATTGACGTGCGTGTTGTAGTATCTTTCGATTATTTATCTTATAATTTTTTTCAAACCGTTTATATTTACATCTAATATCACAACACAATAGTATTCTTATACTGTAAGAAAAAAGGGAATTTATCTGTGGTAATAGCTCAAACAACAGGTAAAAATCAATATTAACATTAAGTGAAATAGTTTATTACATTTTATAATTTTATAGGCTTATCATACACTTCAGTGCAACGAGCTGTCAAAAGAAAGTTACATTTTCATCCCTATAAAGTTTCTACGCTGCAGGAATTATTACCATTAGATCACGATAGGCGATTGGAATATTGTCATTGGTTTAATAACAATTTAAGGGACGATTACTTGCTAAACAAATCATTTTTCTCGGATGAAGCCTGGTTTTATCTAACAGACTATATCAATTTACAAAACTTTGTATCTGGTCTGCAGAAAATCCACAACGAATTTCGAGAAACGCAATTGCATCCCGTAAAAATTGGAGTTGGTAGCTATGTCCAGGCAACGAATAATAGGGCCAATTTCTTCGAGGAAACTGTAACAGCCAACGTTACCAACATGTTGGAATTGTTTATTTGCAGAGTTACAAGAAAATGAGCTTGAAGCATGTTATTTTCAGCACGATAATGCTCCAGCACATACTGCTTGACAAACCTGCCAATATCTTCAACAGTTTTTTGCTGACAGGTTCCTTAGAGCACAAAGATGGTCACCAAGATCGCCTGATCTAACACCATTAAATTACTTCATGCTCGCTATCTAAAAATAGGATCTATAGAAACCGATGCATACCATAGAAGAACTGAGAGATGCAGTTTGTCACTTAATAATTATACTAATTGTATGTTTTACGTAATTTAAAGTAATAAATAAATTTAGTTAACGCCAGTTAGTACTGAATTGTAAAATCATAATTTAGTAAAGTTAATTAATTACATTTCATTTTTACAGCAAAACACCAATCCATAGTCCTTTATATAATGCGAGTTCAAATATTAGGTTACGTTTTCCTTATTTATGACAGATCCGTTTACTTCTTATGTTCCAACACTGACTTAGTTCAAACCTTCATTACAAACACGCGGTATATACCTACACCCTGTTACTATCTATAGGAGCGGAATTGACAATCATTTTGAATCTCTGTGTATATACTTTTTGACGTAACCCAAATGTGCTAATCAAACTTACCATCTATATTTTCGTGGGAAAGATTTTATTCCATATATACATATTTAAAAGCACTTTTTAGAAAATTTCTATGAATGTTTTTATTGAAAATTTTTTGTAGATGTATATATACTATTTACATCTTTTTGATTTACCCCATCTTTATATAAAATATGCAGCCACAGAGACTAATGAACTATTTATCTATCTATAATTTGTAAATAGTTAAGAAAAGAATCATTCGCTAAAGACATTGCAGTTACCGATTATTTATAATGCAAATTCACTTTGACAATTTTGTAAATTACGTACAATCAGAAATAAAGTATAAAGAAAACAATTTCCTTTTGCTGGAAAATATTTTTGGGTTTATCATGCAAATTTTGGATAAATGAATAAACGAATTTATAATAATAATACTAACAAATCTAACAATGTTAAAAGTTTAATCTTATTTAAAAAAACACATTCACTTTCACCTTTTTTATTAGCTCCACCTTTCCCTAGATGTGTAATTATACAATTTTCATAATAACAGAACACTTTCACCGTCCATCTATTGCTTGTTGTTTAAACTAAAAACGAAATCTGCATCGCAGAAATCTAGCTAGGTAAATATGACAAATGTATATTTTGCCCAAGCGCCATCTAGCGAAATATAGCTGAAATACTCACACAAATCCCAAACCCGATCGTGCAGTTTCCTGCAAATCGCTCACTAGCTTTTCGGTTCGTATCTTAGATGTGAAAACATCTAAAAGTAGTCAAATGCAATGGTAGATGTCGCGTTTAAAGTGATAGTATAAAATCAATACTTTTCAATTTTCCGTTGGTAGTATTTTATTCATGTTGAATGAATGGATATGAGTATATCAGCATACCAACGTATACATAAAAAATGGTATTTCTTTTATTCACTTTTTTGCATTTTATTTCACGGTAAAATGGTTTTTTAATCGTTGCTGTGGTAAAAAAAGGTAGGATATTCCGAAAAAAAAACCTGTAAATATTTGATTAGTTATTCCGGTATTAAATTGTTTGGGATTGGAATTGATTAATGGTTTGTTTGCTATTTAACTTAAAATTAAATTTAATAAAACAATTTTGTATGAAGTTACACTGCAGTTTTTAAAAGCACATTTTTTAAATGTTTTAATGATTTAAGAGTACAATAATGGAAAGAAAACTTTTTAAATCCATATCTTACTACACCCTAGGTCTGCCAAGTTATAAAGTTTAAAACCCAAAAATCAACTCTCTAGGGCTGTGTGGAAGCTTTTTCTGTATTAGTTGATACAAAACTTACAGGGCACCAATATGAATAAGGTAGTGCATGTTTTAGGTGACCCGAGCAAAAAATGGTATGTTTGTTTCATAATGATAAAAAAGAGCGAGTGCTCTAAACATTCATGTTACAGTTATAAACAAAATTTCGTCCATGAGTAAACAAGGAATTACATCCACTAACCCAAAATCAAAATGCATGCAAAATAAATGTTGTAAAAATTAATGATTTTACTCAAAGTGCTATTAGAAAAACACAATTTCTGACTATGATATATATAAAAACAGTGAGTGTATACAAATATTGTTTAGAGAAGTGATTCTTTCACATACAATGTTTATTAGAGCAACATATTACATGAGAGGCCTTTAAGAAGGTATTAATCAATAGATGGCGCTGTTGGTTAAATTTACAAACAATATTACTTGTTGAAATATATCTAAATCTATACGAATGATCGTAAACATATTGTTCTAGGCAACAAAGGGTTTTAGACTTTTAATGTTACTTAATAAAGCAGACAAACCGAGATGTAAGTGGGGGAAAAAAATTACCATTTGTAAGTTTCAAACAATTTAAATTCCATATACGATACAAAACAGCATCTAGTCCATCAAGCCAAGTAAGTAGGGAATTTGGCAACAGTGGATACAACCTTTGCGTATACACTCATTTCAAAGATTCAACAATAAAGGAAACTGTAATCTGGCTGTCAAGTTAATTCGCCATAATCTACGTTTACATATTCTAATAGTTATTCAACCGATTAGAAGTACCATTGGGTGTTTGTTAGATGGCGCTCTAGAATCCATTTACATTACGCGCCATCTAAGAGACACCTAAAGGTACTTCAATCGGTTGAATAACTAATACATAAACAAGGGGTTATTGCTAAACACGGCGGTTACAGATCCCTACTGATCTCCAAAAATAATATACCTAACGTAGATTGTGGCGAATTGTCTTAACAGCCAGATTACAGTTTCCTTTGTTGTTGAATCTTTGAAATGAGATTGATGAAAGATTGTTTCCACCGTTGCCAGATTCTGTACTTACTTGGTTTGGTGAATTATATGCTGTTTGTATCGTATATGAAATCAAACAATAAATATTATTTAAAACATCTTCCTTCCAGCAACCTCAGTGTTTCTATTGTGTAATCCGTTGTAGTGTCTTACATTGACAGCTATTGTACAATTTAAGGAGACATCTTTTGCAATAATATTGCATAAGGATGATTACACAGAGATTCAAAATGATTGTCAATTCCGCTCCCATAAGATAGTAACAGGGTGTAGGTATATGCCGCGTGTTTGTAATGAAGGTTTGAACTAAGTCAGTGTTGAACATAAGAAAGTAAACGGATCTGTCATAAATAAGGAAAACGTAACCTATATTTGAACTCGCATTATATAAACGACTATGGATTGGTGTTTCTGCTTGTAAAAATGAAATGTAATTAATTTAACTTCACTAAATTATGAATTTACAATTCAGTACTAACTGGTGTTTAACTGAATTTATTTATTACTTTAAATTATAACATACAATTAGTATAATTATTAAGTGACAAAACTGCATCTCTCAGTTCTTCTATGGTATGCATGCGGTTTCTATAGATCCTATTTTTTAGATAGCCGAACATGAAGTAATCTAATGGGGTTAGATCAGGCGATCTTGGTGGCCATCTTTGTGCTCTAACGAACCTGTCAGCAAAAAACTGTTGAAGATATTGGCAGGTTTGTCGAGCAGTATGCGCTGGAGCATTATGGTGCTGAAAATAACCTGCTTCAAGCTCATTTTCTTGTAACTCTGCAATAAACAATTCCAACATCTGTTGGTAACGTTGGGCTGTTACAGTTTCCTCGAAGAAAATTGGCCCTATTATTCGTTGCCTGGACATAACTAACCAAACTCCAACTTTTACGGGATACAATTGCGTTTCTCGAAATTCGTGTGGATTTTCTGCAGACCAGATACAATAGTTTTGTGAATTGATATAGCCTGTTAGATAAAACCAGGCTTCATCCGAGAAAAATGATTTGTTTAGCAAGTCATCCTCCCTTAAATTGTTATTAAACCAAAGACAATATTCCAAACGCCTATCGTAATCTAATGGTAATAATTCCTGTACCATAGAAACTTTATAGGGATGAAAATGTAACTTTCTTTTGACAGCTAATTGGGCTGAAGTGTATGATAAGCCTGTAAAATTATAAAATGTAATAAACTATTTCACTTAATGTTAATATTGATTTTTTGCCTGTTTGTTGAGCTATTACCACAGATAAATTCCCTTATTTTCTTACAGTATTCAGAAATACTATTGTTGGTGATATTAGATGTAAATATAAACGATTTAAAAAAATTATAAGATAAACAATCGAAAGATACTACAACACGCACGCCAATGTCGCTAAATGTCAAGAAAATTCATTTAATGTATCAAATTTGTATGTAGCTAACTTCGCTCATTAAATTGGTAATAAGTATAGATAAATTTTTTCCGGAAAACAGTTTTTTTTTCTTACGACAATCATTTTGAATCACATGGTATAGTGCCCCCATCGAGTTTTTTCCACAATCACTCTTTAAAACCCCTTCTTAAACTACAAAGAACGTTACAGAAAAAAGACTTATTCTTGGAAACGTCAAAATGTCAAAAGGTCTGTAACATATGTACTAACCTATACTGTCAATTGCCTAGCATAAGATTTATCGGCTCAAAAAATGATCTGTATCACACTGCCAGAAACTCTTTTGCGAGTATGAGTACAGTGTCAACACTGTAGTTTCTTGCCCAGTGATACAAATAACTATTTATTTGTTATAACAGCGTGTGTGAGATAAATTTGACATGTCATTTCGAAAACCGTTCGAATATCTGACGTACGTCAAAATTCAATTCGTAGGAGCTAATCAAAGGATGTTCACTGATTTTTTAGGGAAATCAAAGCGTTAAAATGGATTTTCTTATGGAGACAATCACCCCTGATACATTCTACCATAATTTATTGTTAGGATTACCACAGGCGTTGCGCAAATTTAAGAAGTTAGGAGTTCGAAAATCTCGTATAACTAGATTTTCCCCAGCACCTCCCGAAGTAATAGCGGCTTGGGAGCAAACGCACGACATCATCATGCCCGAAGACATGAAGAACTTCTACGGTTCTAGCAACGGGTTTTTATATCAATGGTCTTGCACTTATGGCCATAAAGGCAACATTATCTTCGGAAAGATTGACGTCAACTCGATCGAGAATCTCACCCAATTAGCAGGATATAGGATCAAGAGTAGTCCCAGCGTTTCTCTAAGTGGTTCGGCGTATTTGATCCGTTTGGGGTATGCCAGTAAAGTTTTCGAGGTGTGCAGTCTGGATGGGGATACGAAAGTCTGTTTGGTGTACCTGGACAAGCAGTATGTGCCGACCATTTGGCTGTGCAGTAGAGATATGAAATTCCACTTCTTGGCCGATAGTTTTACGAAATATCTATGTATGGCCATCTCCCATCTGGGCTTACCGAACTGGGCTTTGCTGTACACCCCTGACGGGGTACCCAAATGGAGTGCAGGGATAATGCAACTGCTGTGTCCGGGTATATTGATGCAGAATAAGCGGACGAGGACCATAGAATTGATGAAGAATCAACGTATAGTTCGGGCACAAGCGCAGGATGAGAACGCCGAAATAAACACTTTGGATCCGAAAGTGTTCGTATCCAGTTCCTTTAGGAAGCAACTGTTGTCGCCACATTGCAGTAAAAGGTTGCCGGAAAAAAGTGTACCACTTAGTCAATCGCCGACCAAGAAGAGGGGCTCAAAAGCGAAGCTGCCTAAAAAATATGTGTCTAAGACTTTTATAAATCTAAAAGCGAAGAAAATAAAGTAGAGTAGTTTGAATCGTGTTTGTTTGTGCAATTATTGCTCAGTTCCTATACGCAAACTAATGTCTATAAATCGTATTTTTAACACCTAATTTGATTTCTTTGTTGTCGATAAAGAGATAACAATAAAATTTTATGGCGCGCAAAATAATGTATTATATGGAGTTCGTGAGATCTCTCAGATGCTTCACATATATAAATCGACGCGGAAATTCGAGACGCATCCATTTTATGAGATTTCATCGGAAAGGTTATATCGTCTTTGATATTGTAGCAGTTTTTAGATATTAGACGTATAAGTTGGATATGTCTATAATATGTATACAGGGTTGGGATAAAGTATGGAACCAAGCAAATATCTTTAAAACGAAGAGGTAGACGGTATTGACGAAACTTTGCAGATAAGTGTAAGGAAATATAATACATCTGATGTTGATTTTGTTGTTGTGACTGTACTTCCGGTTCAACCGGAAGTTCCCTCTATTTTTTTTTTTATTAATGGAACACCTGTATATTTTTGCAGATTATAATAGACCTTGTTTTTGCGAATTCGACCATACTGGTTTTAGCACCATTATTTGTAAATAATGGAGAGATAATTAGTTCGGCAAAATGTCAGTGGGGATGATACAATAAGTCCATAGATGTCGGTCACAACCCGAAGCTTTGCCCAGCAACAAACAAACAAAAGGTATTATCATCTAGTAGGTAACTGTTGACAAACTGTCAAGTTTATTTAATTCACGTCCATCAAATTACTAATTGTACGGATGAAAATGGTGCATTTAAATGAAACAAAGCGTATTGAAATTTTAATGATGATCGGGTTTGGCGATCGCGTTGGAACTCATGAAGAAGTGTGTCATCTTTTCAATGATTTGCATTCCGAAAGAACTCCTATAACACGTTCAGCTACCACTAAAACACTAAAACGTTTTAGTATGACTGGAACGGTTAAAAATTCACCAAAAGACCACAGACCGCAACTAACGCAGTTGTTAGAGAAAACATTGCTATTGAATTAGAAGAATCACCTCAAACTTCTACTACAACTTTAGCACTAAACCATGGCATAAGTCGTCGTTCTGTAGTAAAAAATTTGAAGAGGGAAAAGTTCCATCCGTATAAAATACACCTACTTCAAGAACTGTCAGATGATGATTTTGACCGACGCCTGGAGTTTTGCGAAAGAATGATGGAAATTTGTAATGCAGACGAACATTTTGCAATTAATATGATATTTTCTGACGAAGCAACTTTCTGTTTGAATGGAACAGTCAATCGCCATAATTCCAGGTACTGGTCCAATGAGAATGCTCACTGGATCCATGAAGCCCATACTCAACATCCTCAAAAGTTGAATGTCTGGATAGGAATTGTTGAAAACAGGATTATACGCCTATTTTTTATAGAAGGAAACTTAAGTGGAGAAAAGTATTTGGATCTACTGAGAAACCACATTATTCCTGCACTTCAACACAATGGGGAGTTGCCTCAAAGTTTTTGGTTTCAACAGGATGGAGCACTTCCCCACTATCATAGGCGAGTTAGGAACTTTTTGGGTGCTATTTTTCCAAATCGATGGATTGGGCGTAGAGGATTCATAGAGTGGCCTGCACGTTCTCCAGGCCTTAGTCCATTAGATTTCTATCTGTGGGGTTTGCTCGAATCTCGTGTTTACGTTAGGCGACCAACTACTTTGCAGGAGTTGAGGCAAAGAATAGTCGACGAATGTGATTTAATCCGTAGAGAAGTTTTGGAAAAGGTAACTCAGGAATTTCGTAGAAGACTTGCATATTGTCAGAAAGTAAACGGCAAGCATTTTGAACATTTTAAATGAGTTCGTTTATAAGATGACTACCATTTTGTTAATAATTTACGATAAATAAAATTAATTGTTCAGTAAATGTGGAGTGTTCTATGTCTTTATTATTTACAGATAATAGTGCTAAAACCAGTACGGTCGAATTCGCAAAAACAAGGTCTATTATAATTTGCAAAAATATACAGGCTGTTCCATTTAAATAAAAAAAATAAAAGAACTTCCGGTTGAACCGGAAGTATAGTCACAACAACAAAATCGAAATTAGATGTATTATATTTGGTGACACTTATTTGCAAAGTTTCATCAACTTCATCCTCTCCGTTTTAAAGTTATTTGCTTGGTTCCATACTTTATCCCAAGCCTGTACTATTATATGGTAGAGCATAATACAAGTTTCAAAGGGGGTTCCTTTTGTGTTTCTTATAGTAAAGAAACCTTAAAAAAAGTATTTTGCACCTTTTCAATCAGCTATTCATCTTTTATAGATATCGGACACCAAATTACCGATAATAATTTTTAAATGATTAAATTAATTAAGTATTTTACCTTCTGAA
>RXPK01003886.1:0-12181 GCA_004143645.1 Protaetia brevitarsis | reverse complement strand
TTACTTTCCCTGTTTGACAAAGCGGGATAATTTATTAAACAGATTGTATTGACAGTTAGGGTATGATATTCGTTAATGCTTAAGATTAATCAGCAGGCTGGTGCAAGATGGACCTTTGTAATGTTACAAATATGCTTATTTAACTTTCTATACGAGCACACACAAGTATTGCTTTCTATTAGAGTCCACAGTATCGTATTCTAATTTTCGATTCTAGTTTTCACTATCCTAGAACCTTTTTCGACTTTAACATTTTCTTCATTGCTCCATTGCTTTACTTTCCTTCCTTCAGTCTTTTTTTTTATTTGTTAGCCTTAAATATTCAAAGTAAGTTTCTTATTTATCGGTGAATCGTTTAATTTAGATTTTTGAGATTCTTGCCTTAATACGTGGTACTAAAGATGTCTATTGTGTCTAAGAAATGAAGTAATGAAAGTTTGGAGTAAAGAAATACAGCTCGTTATTTATTACTATCTCTTATTCTTATCATAAACAGAATATGTTTCATTAAAACGTCGAATGGCGCTTCAGAATTACATCTACTAACCGCTTTTTATTAACGGTATAAGCTGTTGTAATTTACGTATTAATGCAAGTATAATCCTTTTTAGTTACACAATAGCTTTCATCTTCCAAAAGATAAGAATCTCTCTTTGAGTGGATTTATGAAGCCCGTTGCGGTCGTTGTATCCTTTGTTCTGCTATTGACCGGATCTGCTGATAAATTTCCCGATTTTTGTACTCGTAAAACATTAAATCATACACCGTATCATCGGCAATGTGTCATACCTAACACACACACGATACGGTGTAGGTATCCACACAGCCCCTATCTATGTTTTTTTAGGCATTTTCTGTCTGTACAATGTGTTTGTAGACGGTCCAACCGTTTTAACCGTACCGTCCATTTCTTCTCGCTTATCTTTGCCGACGAGTTGCTTTCTCCTTGAACTCTCCTCGTCCTGTGTGTTACAGTTGTTGTTCACTTATGCACCACGTGTTGAAGCACACGCGGAGGTGAATAATCAACGAAATACGTCTCGCGGAATTGCGGTCGCACATGTATGTAGGCGTTTCGTCTGCCTTCGTACGTGCCCATTTATTTATTTGCTACACCCATAGTGATTTGAGGTGGTAATTGTGGGCATTGTGCCTATGTCATACAAATATCCATGGTATAAGCTTGCTGTTTCGTGTAATTGCCGAGCCCTGGTGCTAAATATAGTGTACCTGAATACAGCTGCGATGCTTTGGTTGCATAACCATGCGGCGCAGTAATCCTTCAGTAACGAAATTTAATGATACATTTTCCTGTTCCCATTATCTTTAATTTGCGGCATCTAACGAAAGTAGAAAGATTATATAATATTCCGGTCTATTCCGTATCACATCGTAAAGATTTTGGCGAAGATTGTTAGATTTTTAAACGATTCGATTCATCGTTAAATCGGATCATTTGAAAATCTAACATTGCAATGTTCGCTAAAATCTTTGATGTGATACGAAATATACTCGATATAATAATAAACTTTTTTATGAAAACAAATCTACCTACTGTATTACTATTCTTTTCAAATGGATTTGAAATACTTGAATCTTATACTGGGACATACGTATTACACAGATTCATCCCATTTTATTTAAAATTGGATAAAACATGTTCATTTTAATTTAGTGTGCTATTGTGAACATTCTGTTGTGTTTGAAGAAAATTTATTTATAAAACTCTTACTACCATAATTGGGTTTAGATAATGAACATACTGTTGTCTGTAAAAGATGTACACGGAAGAGTGCAATGTAAAGTGTATACATATTAACATAAAGGGAAAAACTATCAAAACTAATATGAATATGTTTTTATATATTAATTTAAATACATAATAAGTCAATTACAATGTGAGCTATATATATTTTTTTTAATAAAATGTTAATGTTTATAGAATAAGTACGTCAACTTGGACATACTTTGTAGTATTCTTAAGTCGATGCATTTGCTGCAAATAAACTTTTTTTATAAATAAATATATAAAAATATATAAAATAATTATTATACAATTATATAAATACAACTCATAGAAATAAAGCCGAGAGGCCAGAGGAGGGAAACGTGTTTGAAATAGTTATAACAATAAACTCTCAGTTGATGAATTTTATTTTTCCAAAATAATTATAATAAAAGATTTTTTCTTAGAAAAGATAACTACTTATGGAACAAAAGATAGTTTAAATACAAAAGGCAGCCAAACTAATAATGTACACGTTTTTTACGCTCATTTGTTCGAGTTCATAAAAATCGAAATTTAAGTTTGCGTTAAACAACCAAGTTAGAATACGTAAAAAAATGTAATATGAAAATGTATTTTTGTATGGCCCCAATATATAAATATTGTTACTATATATAAATAATAAAACAAAATTGTTGATATAATGAAATTTTCATAACAACTGAGAAATCCGTTTTAGTTGTACTCAATTCGATGACACTTTCGCGTTTAATTTCTTCTTATTTCTTACATAGTAGTCTTATGTAGTCTTTTTTTTGTTTACAATTTTTTCTCAGTATAGCTTTCCTATATGCAATTTTTTAACCATCAATGCAAAAATTATTAAAATGTGTGTCTACATTTATATATTTTAATTTGAAAATAAACTTGTATGTACCAAAAATGTTTAAAAATCGAAACTAAGCCGCCGTGAATAATTTTCTGATGGTTAATTGTTGCATATTAATATAATAATATATTATAGCTAGTTATGTACTACAGGTGTGGTGAAACAAACATATGCCAGAAAAATTCCAGGCCAAAATATTAGAAGATTTAAAAACCCAAGTCCTATTTTATATTAAATAATATACATTGAAACAATATTAGAATAAGATCTTTTCGGAAGAGGACTTTTAGACGGTAACTGTCTACCTATGCAGTAAGGTTTGGTTACCTATCTTTACGCAGAGCGATTGTCTTTTACAGAGTTTATAACTTATAGTGTAATATTAAATTGCCTTACTAGACAAAATCTATTTTGATTATCAGTACGTTATAGAAGAAAATATGGACTGAATTGTTGAGGCAAATGACTTGTGCGAAAATGTTATTCAGATAACCATGCTGTTTTGTACTGACAATGAGACTAACACTAATTAAAATTTTAAACAAGATACATTTCGAAATTCTTTGTATCATCGTTTTAGATATTTGCAGTATAGATTTTTAGGAATGATTCCATTCTCTGTTTTAACTTATATCGAGCCTGGTAAAGTATTTGTAGTTTCCAAATCGCGATAATTTCTCTATTCCATCAATTTATAACTTATTTGATAAATAAGTAAAAATAAATTAGTTCATTCGTCCTGTTTATTATAAGTATCTTTGGAAGTAGCTACATGTTTCAGCCTCTATTTGTCATCATGTAGCTACTTTTAATTCTGTTAAAGATACTTATCATAAACAGAACGGAATGAACTAATTTATTTTTAGTTATCTACCAAATATATTCATCATATCATCCAAGATTGCAAGCTTCTTACAGTGTGAAATCATTAACGTATTAACGCATTTCTGGTAATTACTGTAATAATTTTAAGAGGATTTTTTTTCCTAAGAAAATTTTCTTCTCACGCAGAATTCGAAGCTACACTCTCTCGTTTCCCGGACGAACACTCTGCATTTTGAGCTAGCGAATGTATGAAGGTTCGTACATACATCGACTTATATCGGTTACAGGTCTTGAAAAGGCCGGCAATGCACATTGCAATGATACACTCCTCGCTAGCTCAAATGGTAAAGCATTCGTCCGGTAAACGACAGTGTGTAAGTTCGAATCCTGCGTTAGGAGAATTTTTTTTGTGAAAAAGATATTCTACCTCTAAAATTATTATAGTAATCAGCAGAAATACATTAATTCGTTACGATGTTAGTGCCTGAATACTGAAGACGTACTTTTTCATGTTGATTTAATATATCACGTACCTACTGGTAAGACAACTTCAAGCTTCTTCCATCAATGATCTACAAATGGTTTAGGAACGATTTAGTGCTTCGAACTACTGATTTTATACAAATTAATGTGTTATGGTTAAAACCAATAGAGCTTTTAGAATATCTAATAACCCCCCATCTACAATGCCCTCGACATACAGTTTCCGCACAAGTCCAACTGGAAAACCAGTTGGACTTGTGACACCAAAAGATATAGTTCTCTCGATAAGAAAATAATAACCCGAGATATAACAAATACTTTCCCGTTCTTCCATCACAACAAAAGTTCCGACAGCCTTGTGGGCATAGAACTTGTTTCACATCTTCATAAATATGAGTTGAGTCAAAACGGAATGTTAGTTTCTTTAGATATTTGAATTTTTGTGAGATTTAAAATATTTTTGTGTTGATCTACTCATACATGGTTTCAGGAATTTGATATTGTCGGCTTGACTCAACGCGTGTTTGTGCAGATGTGGATGCGGCTTAAAATTATATTGTTTTGTGTATAGCGACATATTTGCTGATGTTCTTGCAACCTATATATATATATTTTTAAATATCAGTAAAATAAGTTCACAATAAAAAATAACGCATACATAGATCAACTCTTCTATGTTCAGATACCTACAACATCGAAAAACGGAAGTGAATATAAAAAAATGCTTTTAATAAATCTTTATTAAGCTCTCTGTAAAACTTATTCTTTACCTTCTAAACCCTTTTTATCTTACAATAAACAAATGAGTAATTTTAAAATCAAATTTAGAAAAAATAAGTCAAGTTTTCAAAATTAACAGCGACATAAATTCAATTTTCTTGAATTTGAAAACAAAAAAAAATGCAATTCTAAGTTATTCTCATTCTTACCCTTTTCTAAAAAAAATGTAGATCTAAATGTCCTTAAAACGCTCGCATTTTACTAACATTCCTATGTGTAAACATCCACAGAAACTACAAAATTGTTTTAATTAGAAATCTCATTGATCAGACGTTTCACACATTCCGAAACTTTTTATCCAATAATGTATACGCATCTGAAGAAATGTAACCTGTAATGTACTGTGAAGAACACAACGCGTGAAATGTGACTAATTTCCGCTCGTCCACGGTATAGAAAAAGAATCGAAAGTGAATTACGCACGCACATTTTCTTACTTCATTCACAAGTCGTAATACGCCTTTCCTTTACCGATTCGAACACGCAGGAAGGGATTTTCATTAACAGCGGCGTGACGTGCGTTTCACGTCATATTTACGGCGTTAGTGGTATACACGAATGTCTCACTAATTGGCAATTTCCGATGAAGGAGCGGCCTAATAACAACCCGGCAGATCAGCGTTCTAATATCGAGGTCACTCACCGATAGCGGGGCATCTCATCTTGCTTTGCCGTCGAAAAATCCGAACCGGTGTATGGAGCGCATCAGATTCGCGCCTTTCTAATTGACATATAGCGATTTTTAAACTCGCCGCAAATCGATCGCTTCATTAATAAAGGTACCGAGTAATTAGATATACCGAGAGATCTGTACACATGATTACACGAATGATAATAATTCATTTCACGTATCGTTTAAATGTTTATGCTTTTGTATGCCTGCACGTCTGTAGTACCTAGATATCGATATAATTAGGTATTCAACAGGCGGTAAATAGACTAATTGCTCGCGAAGGTAAATAGTTTACCTTACTTCATGATTGTACTCTGCTTGTACACACCCAGAAAATACATTTTGTAACAGTAAAAACCTGTTTGCATACGCTTGAATAGCATTTATGCTTTTTTGTTTATGGTTACAGTAACTCACAATCATTAATTAAGATATTTTTGTGTATTTGCTTTACACTTCCATTATTAGCAGTAATAAAGAGAAATAAGAAGTTGAACAAAAAGATTTACCTACGTTTGCATTATCTAATTAGTTATAATGCGTGCTACCGTTGCATTGCGAGTACTTTTAAAAGCATGGTTTCATTGTCATGTCATTCTTTTTGATTTAAAAATTTGACAAATATTAACATTGTAATTGTATGAAAGAGACATAAATTTGTTTATTTTATAGTTAAAATCAAAATGCAAATCTCATGGGTATTTTACACAGGAGAACCTTTCGAAACATTTTTCGAAGGATGAAATATAGTAAAAGAAATTTCCGCAAATCGTCAATATTATATACTTACATATGTACACAAAATTTTTGTATATAATTTCATTCATAACTACTACTTATATTGTGTCGAGCAAATCAACTTTCAAATATAGTTTTTTATTCAATGATCATCACTACACGCACTGCTAAAAAGGATAATTCAAAACAGAGAACCAATTTCTGAAGCATATATCTCATTAGCTCCTATTGGAAACCAAAATTATTAAATATATATTTATATAGTTTTAATATGTTCTTGTAAAAAAAAGTTTTTTGCCTTTTAGGTTGATAAATTAATAAAGCAAGGAAAATTTGATATAGTAAGTGAATTAATATAAAATCTGTTCTGTTCAATTTATGTTTTATTTAAGGATATTTTTCGCTACATGTTTTGCTCATAAGGGCATCTTCAAGTGAAATACAATTTTTAAATTAAAAATTGAAAATATTATATATATAGGGTGATTCGCGGAATCTCTCCATTAAAAGTGTTGCAATGATATCTCGATTTTGCAACTTTAGGGTTAAGCATAGTTAGCTATGATCTATTTTGAAAAAATATCTTCATCTATGTCCTATGTCCCTTGTGGTTACATCGCAAGTCATAGCCAACTTTGATATTATAAATAGAAACCTCTATTTTTTAGTGCATTTTTAAGTTCTACTAGACATTTTAAAACCAATTTTATAAAACGTGTACCTACCTCTCAGTTACCGTTTCAGAGTTATTTTGGTTTTTGTGAAAAAAAAAAGCTCAAAAATAAAATGATGCATTAAATGCGTATAATAGCCGTATAGTAAAAGGTAGAGACTTTTTATGTTGACAGTGGAGAGTGTGAGTCCTCTACTATTTATCCAAGGAGTAAAAAGTAAACAAAATTATACAGGGTGTCCCATAATCTAGGGTTGATTTGGAGTAACTTGTTAGTACCAAAAGTTGTTTTTTGTTTTTCAAATGGAACGCCCTGTATATTTTTACGCCATGTGATGTAGAATTGAATCCTCTATCGAAAAGCTATAGGTGTTCTTATACCTATCCCTATCGCCTCTTTTAGAATTATTATTTTTTAAAAAATAGCCCTGTAGAGTTTTATTATACGTACATGTGAAAATATGAAAGATGTGAGTTATTTTTACAAAAGCGTCAATTTTCAAATATTAAGAAACCATAAAAGGTCAAATTTATAACAATTACATTAATTAAGCATATATTATTTATGGATCTAATCTTAAATTTAAAAAATGATGTGTCTTGTATAGAATCTGTTATTTTTCAAATGTGTATGAAAACAAATTTTGATGTGTGTTAGTATACTTATATTTATTCTGTAGCCCTTATATATGTATTTTATATTCTCCATGTTTGTAGCCATCTTCTAATAAGGAATAAAATTGGATATATGGGTAATGCGGTCTATTTAATAAAAACTACTTTATATAACCTCAATATTTCGTCATTATTTAACGACTTCTTCAGGAGGAATTCTACAATATTATAAAAGAATATGAAGCAATAGTAATGAAAATATATAAATAATAAAGGAAGGTTAGATAAGAGTAATAAAACTCGTTCTTTCGTTCATTTAATATGTATTATATGATTACTAGTTTGGGCTTTTTAAAAAGCCACCTTCAGATCAACGTCAAAAAGATGAAATCTGAAATCTTCTAATATATTAAACGGTTGATTTCCTGGAAATATTGGTTCAATAAATTTATTTGTTTCTTTCTCAATTGCTTATCTCGACAATGCACAGTGATCTCAAGTGAAGGGAACTAATTATTTTTTTTTACTAAATCGACTCTTTATCAACTGTAGATCATGGAAAAAATGTAAAAAAAAAGTTATCGATTTAGTGACAAAAAAATAATTAGTTCCCTTCACTTGAGGTCGCGATTCCCAATAAAATAAAGAACTTTCAAATGAGCAAGTAGTAGCACGTAAAAATTTTATGTTTTTACAAGCACTTCGCTATCTTTGGTAATTTTTGCAATGCGGGGACTCGCGGGGGTTCTTTTTTAATGTCTCACTAAAGCTAAAGTTGATATTATGTCGACATATAACGGGAGAGATAACTAATAATATTTTTTTGGGTAAATACTTAAATATATTAACATACGTCTAGTGTACTATATAAAATAACATAAAATAATGTATTTTGCAAGCTTGTAAACCACAGAAAAGTTTTTCTATTTTTCCTTTCTAAAAAGTAACTCTAAAGAACCTAATTTTTTTTACATTTTTTTCCAAGATCTACAACTAATCAAGAGTCGATTTAATGAAAAAAAACAATTAGTTCCGTTTTCAACTAAATTCGGACCACTGTGTACAAATGGGCTTTAAAGGAACAAAGGCCCCAGAATTTACCAAAGTTGTATTGAGAAAAAGCAATGAAACCGCTCTTAAAGATGATAGGCCTAATTATAAAGCCAAAATTAGACAAAAAAGCAGAAGCACGATCACAATAGATCTAAAAAGATCGCTGATGTCTCTTATTACTGGTATATTAATTATAATACTTTTCACGAAGTTTAAATTAAAATAGATTCACATTACTTAGAGAGCATGTAATTATCTTATATTAACTATTACGTCCTTGGCCTTTATTTTAGTTTCAATACGCGTTGAAATGAGTTAAAATTACGTCAATTAGCGAGGCGTTTACCAGTACACGCTTATTGTATTCAATATTTTAGTGTTGTTTATATACAAATCTGCCATCTTGGCATATGCTTATACGTATTAATTAAGAATATATTAAGAATTATAGCTAATACATGTGTTGCGTAATGAATTATGGTATGTGGGATATAGTAACCTATTGTTGCAGTGAAGAAACTGCATAAATCGTTGCTCAGATAAAAAAAAGCTACATGGGTAATACACATTGAATTTAGAGGACTGTAATGGCTTTAGTTTTGAAGTAATTCCACGTGTTAGTGAGAGTATAGGAAATGGAAATATGTAATTTCATAACAATTTTAGTTCGAACTTTTAGTCAGAAGATATTCCTTTTATATAGGTATATGAAAAGCAATTTAGGAAGCAATATGTAGATATGTTGCAAAATGAACATGTGAGAAATATGTTAATGGACATATCGGCACGTCAGGAATCCATAATAGGAATTGTAACTTAAGACCCAAAGTAGACATATAACACGATACAAACTTCAATATGGATGTGAACATCGTAAACTGTTCGTAACGATAACATTCTGCAAAGAGGTTCTTTTATTACTTGCCCTGACGACACCTTTAACGTTTTATGGGAATTTTTGCCTTAGTGTAGCTCAGATTAGATGTATAGGCTGTTTACTTGCATATCTGCATAAATTTAGCATTTTACGATAATGATAATATCTATTTAAAATAAGCCATCTTTTTTGAATTGAGTTATAAATATCATTCGGGGTAAATGCGTGGCTCTTATGTGGCAAACGTACGTACTGGTAATCGAAATTGCCATTAGTTGAAACAACTTTCGCTAATTAAACCGCTACGTAGAGAAACGTGCTTCGCGTTCATATACCCCTTGTTCCAGTACCACTTACAAACTCTTACATACACACTACACACCGACAAAGGATTTTCCTTCTATGCAAATTCGAAGGAGATCTTTTTGTTAACGGTAGCTCAATTGAAGCGAACTCAGGAGGTGGGCGAAGTAGTTGGAAGCAGACGTAATCCATATATCACGCGTAACGTCGAGTACATCCTCTTGATTTATATTCCTTCTTGTGTGTGTGCGATAGATCGCGAGAAGCGTCTATCTCTGAAGAAGCACTAACAAGAAATATGTATTAATCGCGGTATGTATGCGCGTGATTAACATTGTTGTTGTGTACCAGTCGACGACTTCCTGAAGATTTGCTTTATTTACTACACGGTCACAAGCCACATACTGATCTTGTGGTTTTATTATCTTTCTAGATTCCACATCTGTGTAAACTTGGGTTAATCTGTTACATTTTACGATTCACGAACAGTTGATAATTAATTACAGGAAAATTTGGATTGTGTACTATTGAGAAGACAAAATACTTTTATGGCATAATTAGGAGCTGTTACCATAATAATTATGATAAAATCTACGATATTCCTTAAATTAGCATTTTGATATGAATTATAAAACGTTCAACCCGTGAAGAACTGAATATTTTTTAATAAATAAATGAGTTTTACGACATAATACAACTTTATGTAATATGGTTATTATTAAACTTGAACAAGTATAGTTAAGTTAATTAACTTTCAATATAATTTGTATACAATTACAAGAATACTTTTTCTACATTGAGGGAACTACAGATGTTTAATTAACAAAGCAGGCTTGTTTAACAAAATATTGATGAATTAACCCAATCAAATCAGTAAATCTTGGAAGAAAAATAAAATATTTTTTTAATCAAACTGGAATCTGTAAGCTTTTCACCCTATTTTATATCGCTATTTGCCCATACCTTCATAACAGGAAGCAATATTACCTACATCATCATCCCGAACTTTATCTCCAACTTCAGGGATACTCCAGGCTAGTAACCTGGACCCTTTTCTGTTCTTAACTTATATTAATGATTTAGACTCTGCTATGGATTGTGGACTTTTATTAAATCCTTGTTTAACCCCAAGTATATACAATTGTTCTCTGTGGACTGAGAACAACTGCATATACTTGGGGTTCTGAAAACAAAATAACCATAAGCATCTGCAAATGTAGTATTTTGTCATACACTCGGAAATCCAGCCTTATCACTCATAATCTCTAACTTTGACCCCTAAATCATTATTTAGGGGTCAAAGTTTGGCTTTATTATCAGAACCAGGAAACAGTTTACCCCTGTTGAAGCTATACTTCCTTTCTACTTTGCCTTTGTTTGAAGTACCCTATTCGTATTTTTTACTACTACTACTACTACTACTACTACTAAAATATTGTTATTCGTCATTGTAAATTCTATACGTGGCAAAGGAGCAGGTTTTTTTTGATTTTTGGATTTTTGGAAACTATATTTTTAGCCAAGTTTTTTCAGCTGTTTTTTTTTAATATTTCCAGCACGTGGAATTAATTGTAGCTTTCATATTAAATTCATGAAAATGTTGTTTTTAAATATATCCCGCAGTATTTTTGTTTTAGATAATCAAATTTTTAATTTACTTAACACTTTCACAGGCTTGTAGTAGCATCTGTTATTGTAGATTTGTTGGTACATTTCCACTCAGTTAAGGTTTAAAATGTTATAAAAACACACTTACTTAAACAACAATTGCCTCTACGGTTCATTGTATGCATGTAGGTAGTTAAAAAGTGTTTATATGGATTATGATAAGTTATTATCATCAGTTCAAAAGAGAACACCGCTTTTATTCTCCAGCAACAATGGTGTCGATTGCCGGCTGCGCCTATAATACATATCCCGGGTAACTGTAACTCCATACTTATACGCAATCTACCAGCTAATTTGATAGGACTTGCTTGCGAAGGCGTTCTTAAGTTTGCAATGTCTGTTTCTCATTAGAATCTCACCTACTCACGTTGTCGATTCCCTATTTTGTGATTTTCTACTTACATTGCTCTTCGCGGGCGAATTGCATAATTAACTCGGAACGTGTTGTTCGGCTATTTCGCAAAGAGCGACGAAAAATGACAATGGTGCCGTAATTTATCATTGTTCATTATAATTACCAATCTTGTTTGTGCGATCATGTAACACATGAGCCAGGAAATATTATGCAAACTTTAACGCGTATATTGGCAACGCAAATCTTAGTAAGGAACGTATTTGACACATCTTGTGTACTGCAGACTTCGCATAAACAACGTTCTAAATCATGATTGGTCATTGCCGTTATTCGGGTTCGTTTTATGTTGCGATGATTTGCTGATTCGCACGTTCACAAATCAATGATACCGTGGGTGTATTACGTATGAGAGCCGTTCACAACACTTCAATTGGATCGTTAAAATATCAGAGGTAGATGTATTACCTGCATTATTGCATCAAGTAGTACACCTAAAATATTTGTAATAGAGAAGGGAAATTTA
>RXPK01003885.1:0-22046 GCA_004143645.1 Protaetia brevitarsis | reverse complement strand
CGATTGGTTTGCGGATATAAGCAATTGCAGTTTTCTCTGCTGGAGATATCTACCCTGTATCCCCAGAGAAGCTGAAAAGGGTCGAGATCTTATCTGCCTTACGGACAGTGGTACTGTTTGTTCGCATGTAGTGAAGATGCTGGTATGATCTCCGACTTTGCCGGAGAAGCCCTTGCATCCACTACATTTTGCTCTGTAGGCCCCTAGGACTGCCTCAGACCACAGCACCAACTGCAGCGGGGAAGCCCAAGAATGGTCTCCATAGCGCAGTCGGCGCCGAGGACATGGCTCCCGTGATCCCCAAACAGGCAATCCTCTGGACTTTGCTAAGCGCACTTATAGCATAGCCTAGATTTGCTTTATGCCCACCAGACCAGCGAGCGTAAGCTATAGAGGGTACTATGACCTTCGTGTACAGCCAGTGTACCATTGAGGCTTTAGCCCCCACGCTTTACCGAACATACCTCTGCAGGCCAGAAGTTCCTGATGGCTTTGTTCGTCACATTTTCTAGGCGTGATTTGTACAGCAGTTTGGCGTCCAAGATAACGCCCAGGTATTTAACCTCGGTTGATACGAGTATTTTGGAGCCGAATATAGTGGGACACTGGAGATTGGAGAGTTTCCTCCTCCAGGTGAACGGAACCATAGTCGTTTTACTGGAGTTGACATTTTGTGAGCCTTAGAAGATTTCCTGGAAGTTGCTCTCTAATTAGGCCTATCATTGTTGAGAGTGGCTTCTTTGTGTAGCTGCTAGCTGTGGAGTTCTCTACGCCCATTGACAGAAATCTTGTCCTCGCCAGATCTTCACATTGGCACAGCACATGAACTGGTGTTTTTTCCTCTTCTTGGCAGAATCTGCAGGTAGTTTAATCTACCAAGCTTATTTTCTACTTAGTCTAGAGTGACCAGTCAGCAGACCTACTATTATTTAGACAGTCTTCCCCTGACCTATCCCCTGAAAAAGCATCTATACAACACACACACAAACACACACACAGGTCGAGTAGGTGAACCGTGGTGCAGAAGATGCGAACTACAGAAGGAGGAGTTTACATGTGAGGAATTGAAAGTACTCAGGCTGAAACATTTCGGGAAGGATCCACTGAAGCCCTCGAGAGTTCTCAAGTTTCCACTGGGTAAGATACTGGGCTTCATAGAGAACACCAAACTGCTCGAGTAGAAGTAAGGGATTTAATAAGGGCGGTGGTACAATGAGCACCTAGCCCAAGTGCCTGTACTATAGGTACCCACCCTAACTTTAAACTTCATTGAGAGAGCGTTTAACAATGCCAACATGAAGGCAATTATCTTAAGCTTTACGAAATAATTTATGTAATGATAAAATTGTTGCTATTAGAGTTATAGATTATTTGAGTTATTGTTACGGTTACAATTAAAATTTTTGCTGTCAGGGTGCTACAAGAAAATATATGTAGAACATGGCCCAAAGTCACAAGTTACAGTAGTAAAATACATTATATCAGGATCTCACTAAAGATGAGAGAGGTATATTATATTTGACCCGCCCAAAAATCGCAATAAATAAGTCCGCATTGGAAATTTCTCGGATGCATTTTATCGGAAAAGTGCACAGCACAGACTTCCAACGTGATTTAAACCTAGTACCCACCTAATATCCTGCCTGCCAGTGACAAGGGGCGCTGCTCCCGGTTATCGAGGCCAGGGCATGGCGAACGCGCGGAATTTATTAAAGCTCGCGTTCGCGGGCTGGAAATTATTTATGCGTCCATATTAAAAAACATAAATATATATTATAGGTATGTATGCATTTCCGGAGCGGCGTCGAAAATTAAAACCCGATCCAGCAGCATACACAAACAAAACCCGGCTTTCGCCTCTATTACCGCCATTTCGATCGGAAAACGTTTTGCGTCGCCTAATAGGAGTTTGATAATATATATCGCACGGGGTCGCTTCGTAACAATCGATTCGGTGTTTTAAATGCGGCACCGCGCGCCCTCTGATGAATATGAATGAATATTGAAGCGATGGCGGCGCGCCGGTGTTTATGGTAATTGTAAATCTATCGCGGGACCAAATGGGAAATTGATGTTGGGCAAGATTAACGAGGAAATCGAAATTAAAATTCGAAGAATTTGAACGAATTTCTGTTAATAACTCATTAACCGTTGTTTTTAACAGGTAAGTTTATATAAACTTTTTTATTCGCAGTAATTCCCGGAATCGATATACTCAACGTCTGACATGACTTTTAAGACACCTTGTATATACAGAGTGCAGCAACAAAATGTCTGTCTCTTATTATTCTGGTTAAAACCATTACTGGGTTACTGGTACTGGTTATGGTACTCTGGTAACTGGACACTGTCCTCTGAAAAAGCATCTATACAACACAGGCCGTGTAAGCGAACCGTGGTGTAGAAGATACGAACTACAGGAGGAAACGAGTTTACATGTAATCTGCACATGTGAGGACTGAACGTACTCAGGCAGAAATATTTCGGGAGAGATCTATTGGAGCCCTCGAAGGTCCTCAAGTTTCCACTGGGCAAGATACTGGGCTTTATAGAGAACACCAAGCTGCTCGAGTGGAAATAAGAGAATCAATAGGGGTGGTACAATGAGCACCAAGCTCAAGTGCCCGGACATCAAGTGCCCACCCTAACTTGAATGAATGAATGAATGAATATAATTCTGGTTGTATTCGAGGTAGTAATTTGATTTTGTGGATGGGGATGTTATATAACATTAATTATGAATACATAAAGAAGGAGTGCCATTAAGACCGATTGTAAGCAACATTGGATCACCGACCTACGATTTGTCGAAATATTTAGCTAACTTACTAAGCCATATACCGGACAAACTGCAACGTATGTGAAGAATTCGAAACATTTCGTGATATTCTGTCTACGCTAAAGACTGAACCTACAGACATTTTAGTAAGTTTCGACATTATATCGCTATTCACTAAAATACCCACGGAGGACGCACTGGCCTTACTTCCAGAACTTGGACTACAAGAAAACATCATTGAATTAGTGAAACTGTGCTTATCCACGACTTACTTTTTGTATGAAGGAAAATACTACGAGCAGAAGAACGGAACAGCAATGGGAAGCCCTTTATCACCAGTAATAGCCAACTTGTTTATGGAAGCATTTGAAGAAGAAGTCCTAAGTTCCAGCGATATGAAACCCAAGTGTTGGCTGCGATATGTCGACGATACTTTTGTAATATGGCAACACGGAGAAGAAAAACTACAACAGTTCTTGGAACACATAAACTCACAGCACCCAGCCATCAAGTTTACCATGGAGAAAGAACAAAATGGAAATCTCCCTTTGCTGGACGTTATGGTTAAGAAAACAAAAGAGGGAATGCTACAGCACGCAGTATTTAGAAAGAAGACGCACACCGATAGATATCTGCATGCAAGATCTCACCATCATCCGATGCAGAAGAAGACATTAATACAAACATTGCTATCCACAGCTGAAACCATCAGTGACGAACATCTTACCAGTGAAAAGATACATTTGGAGAAAGCACTAAAGAAGAATGGTTACACTGACATCGACATAAGGAGAGTCACTAAGAAGAAGACGACACTGGAGACAACTACAGAACCACGAAGAGGGATGGCGTGTTTACCTTACATAGCAGGAGTCACCGAAAAAGTAGGACGAATTTTGAAGAAACGGAACGTACAAGTACGCTTCGGGACTGCAACGTCGATCCAGCAGTATCTACCGACCGCAAAGGATAAGATACCCAAGGGGCACACAGAAGGTATCTACAAGATAACATGCCAATGCGGACAGTGCTACGTCGGACAAATAGGAAGAGCCATCGACATAAGAATAAAAGAACACGAGAGGTACGCAAGATTAAGAAGGACCGAGCAATCAGCGGTGGCAGAACACATGCACGACACCGGACACAAAATGGCTTTCAAGAATGTAAAAGTAATAACTACCACCAAAAATTAAAAAAAAAAAAGAAAAAGACTCATCAGGGAAGCTATAGAAATAGAGAAGATTAAACCGTCAACAGAGAAGAAGGGTACCACCTTAGCAACACGTGGAAGAGTTTACTACGAACCGTCACGGTCAATGGAGCGGAAACTACACGGTTGGATGCACCAGGGGCGTATATAAGAAGAATGTCGGATCACGGAGAATCAGTTCAGTTATCCTGAAGAAGCTGTTAGTATGAACAGCGAAACGTCGAGCGAAAGTTTTGACACACGGCGAAACCCGCAAGAAGCTGTTAGTTATAGTTACACCGGCCGTGAAAGCATACGCAGTGTTATTAATTATGGACTTTTAGAAAATATACTCCGGGGGTATTTCATAAAAAAGCTGTTACAGTACAATTAATGTTTTTAACACCCTGTATATTTTTGAATTATGAAAAATCCCTAATCACACTCCATTGTTATCCGGGTTATGAAAGTAACTTGTTTTATAGTCGAGTGTTCACTTCAACATAAATATTGTTATTATCGTGTTTAAACTCGATTAATGTGTTTATAATGTATATTGATGTGATTAATTAAAGTATTCTAATCTCGAATCGGAATAATGGTGATATTTATATTAATCACCTTGTAATTTGGTATTGTCATGTAAAATTAAATCTCGAAACCTAAGTGTAGGTTCAAATACTGTTTATTATAAACAATTATATTCAAATATATTATTTAGCACTTAATTGAAAAATTGATACGTTAATCACTTTTTGTTATACACAACTGAATCCCCCTCTGTCTTGTCAGAAATCAATTAAACCAAAATTTGATAGATGGAAGTCACTAGATATTCAAAAATTACTGCATTAAACCATACCAAATCAAACATCAACTTATATTCTCATTAATATCGAGTATCCCTACTTACTACACTTACAAAAAAAAAAAAATTGCAGTTACAAATAATAATTATCAAATGCTAGAATTTCTTTTACGTCTTTTAATTATTAATAAACTGAAATATTTTTTTCTCAGGTCGCATTAAAAACGTGTGTAACACTCGGTTGATATTAGCATACATATGTTTCACCTTACCAAGGATCATTAGTCCTATTAGTCAACCTAATGTATTATACGGAGAAATTCGTATATATACTTAATAAGTGGAAGAATAATTGAATGAAAATTTAAGATGGAAATCTCATTATTAACGTGGAAATTTTTGTTAAATTGTCGATCTGAAACAACAGGATAACAATAATTGTAGGACGACTTCAAGCCACTATACTATAGTTTTCTTTTCAGGTTGGAATTTCTTCAGAATACCTCGGCAGGAGATGGTGCAACTGGCACTTGATCACGACAGAGTCTATGAGCTAACTAGAGCTCCAAATCGAATCATATACTGCAGTGCAATGGTAGACATAGATAATTGTGAAATTAAAATGGGACGGAATTATAAAATGCATATGATATTGGTTGATATCTAGAACGCCAAATGGAAGACATGGTGGGTGGTTTAATTACTAAATGATTCAAGAGAAAATAAAAGCACTTTTTAGAATTTTTAGAATAGAATTATATTCACGAACTTTCGTTTTTAGCAGCCACTTTCGATTATTATACGAAAATAATGAATCTCTGCTTCCGAATATGGTAACTAAATCGAGGGGAATCCTAGTAACAAATGCAAATTGTAAAATAAATAGGATTAATAATACAAAAATGAGATGAAGAATGATATCTACTATAACTAACAGCTGTTAGTTATAGTTAGTTATAGTTACACCGGCCGTGAAAGCCTACGCAGTGATATCTACTATAATAATAATTATGATGGTTCATACTTTAGCATCGCTTAATAGTTTTCGCCAGATACAGGTGGCATCAGCTGACCATGAGTTATTATTACGTCTGCACCCGTATAGCGACTTAAGATGTTTAATTGATACTGGATTCACACATAAATTAACAAGTTAAAAAATAGGTATATAAAAAAACAAAAAAGTTCTTTAATGTACGACAAGTAGAGTAGCTACAACCAGTGTATAACTGCATAATGTTTGTAATTCTATTAATGACCTTTTATCAGTTTAAGTTGATGTTAATTAGTGATAAATTGTGATGGAAAATGACATAGCAATATATATGTATTATATGTTATCACATATATATTGCTATGCTACCTTGTGACTTGTCTAATAGCGATAAATTTTCACGAGTTGTATGTGCAGTAGCTCGTTCTTGCTGGAAGAAATCCCCATTGAATAGCTCTTGTTGTAATTGATTTAAAAATTGTATTAATAACTGTTCTCAGTATCGTTGACTATTAAAGTTATTGTGAAACAGTTATACAGTGAGATACAGCTAACCACATTTAACAGGATGAAAAGGAACTTCAGTGTGATTGTTTGGATTATTTAAAGACCATGTTCTGTAATTTTGTGCTAATTCAGCAGCTATACTTTAGTGGATAACACAGATTTGTTTGATTGCGTATATTTGAAAGAAAACGGTGTTGCGGCCACAGCACTATCTGTCGATATGCGCCAGGAACGTCATCTCCGGCTACCTTAGCTCTGAAGAAGGCGAATAACACGTGCCTATCCAGAAACTTTGCCTAAATGGGATGAAGATAGGTAAGGTACTGTTGTAGACAAGCAACCCGTGTTTCCGTTGAGTGTATTTTGTGTTGCAGATTTTGATTTGCTTAAAACTGCTGAATTATTGTATCGAGAATTTTACACAATTTAATTTTGTTTAGTTTGTATAAATTAAGTTGAATGATTTATTTAATTAAGTGTTAAGTTTTTTTTTTAAATTAATTCCATTCAGTTATTTGTCTTTTGAATGTTGGCGTTTTGTTTGTACAACTGCGTTGTACGTTTTGTAAAAAAAAAAAACAGTTGTTGAGTTTTGTTGGGCAGTTCCTTGGTTGACTTTAACGTGAGTAGATGTATTTTTAAATCTTCGCTGCCATTTTGTAATTCTTCAGATTTTGAGATTTGATTTCTGTAAAAATTTGAGTCCATCAAGGGATTCATTAAGTAATAATTGTTAATATATTGATGTGTGCACATTAGAGATATAAGATCATTTATTATTTTCGTGCAGGAAGATAGATTTTAGTTGTAATTTTCTCATAATAGTTTAAAGAGTTAATTTTTCCGTTTGAGCTAGCTAAATTATTTTTTTTCCTTGTTAATTTCATTTTGCAATTTCAATTAATTCAATCAGTACACAGCAGTACGTCACCGCTATGAAAAGAAATACCTTCGAACCATTAACAACACAGCACCATCAGAAGGAGGGAAGAGGCGACGCTTGGGGAACATCATAAAGAAAGTTACCATCTACCTTGTTTGACGTAAATTGTTAGTTAGTAAATCGTTCAAATATTTCTGTAATTTCTAAAACTTTTAATTTTTTATAATATTTGTTCTATATTTCGAAGTTTGTAAGTAATTTTAAGATTTAGATGAACTTTCCATTTCTTTTTTTGAGCTTATTAGAAAAATCTGAATGCTACTGTTGATTGGGACAAATCGAAGGAAATTTAATTAGAGAAATAAGTAGTTAAGTTAGGTGGTATAA
This sequence comes from Protaetia brevitarsis, assembly GCA_004143645.1. Lineage (NCBI taxonomy): Eukaryota > Metazoa > Arthropoda > Insecta > Coleoptera > Scarabaeidae > Protaetia > Protaetia brevitarsis. Next base: position 14,496 of record RXPK01003885.1, on the reverse strand, counting down.
GTAAATAGTAAAGCCTTGGTGGCTGCTCCCGAAAAATTAAGGCTCAAATATGCTGGAGATTTTTTTTGGAAGAGGGGGTAAAAGATGTGCTCAGAGATAACAATCAGATTACCGGAACCTCTTCAGCACTTTTCGAGTACCACGCTCGTGAGGGATTGGCGACGAGGTATTGGGAATTCAGGTTATCTTCGAAGCGTGTGGTGTGAATAAAGTTAGGAATAAATTGTTATAAAGTGTTTCAATAAATATCAATCGCAGTCCCAGGGTAAGTATTTTTTAATATTCCCTATTTACACATAAGATCAGAGAAGCGAGTAGCTTAAATCCCCCCAACCCTTGAGCAAAAGAGCGTGACATTTAGGGAAAGTCGCGATATTATATTGTATGATTTAACGTAATGGGTTATTTTTTGAAACACTCTTACTTCACTTTAAAATATCCTTGATGTATTTACATTCAATATTGATGTGGCATATATATGTGCACGGTTGGCAATATAAATTTAATATTCTTGCGCGGGGGGAAAGGAAAGGATGGATAAATATTGGAAATGGGTAAATAATTTGAACAGGTCAAAACTGACGGGCATGTGTTATATAATATAGATGGCTCGGGTATGGTACACCTATACCGTACTGTCCACTGCTAATATTGATATACGAAATTGGATCCTACGCTCGCAAGCTGAATATAATTAATCTCTTACCCGCTCGTGGATAAATATATTTTTACTTAGATGGTCCTTTTCGGCCAGTAATAACTCCGAAAATAAACGCCATCTTTTCATCCTCCCTTCATCATGTGACGTTGGAATATATTTACGTAAACCAAACGCATACAGCTTGTGACTGTATGGGAATCTCGCATGCCGTTAAGTCAGAATTAAATTCGCTGGATTCTCCTAAACGACAAACTACTAACCGAAGCTGAACTATTCGCGACGTATGCGGTAGATCCGCGTGGGTGGGAGTTAGGGAGGGGGAGGATGAGGGGGTGCAAAACGGGGACCGGCTATGTAATCATTTCAGACATCGTATTGCCCACCGAACACATTGAGGGTTTGTGTATTGCGAGAAACATCTCGGCAGACAGCTAAATTGAACTATACGAGAGCTGCATTTCAGCGAATTATGTCTCTTATTGGATTATCCGGCGGCATTCTCTGCATCTTCCCCTATTATATCTGTTGCGAAGCAGAGTGTAACGTGCGCTCGCAGCATTAAATGGAATTGATATATTCAGAGCACCTAACGGATGTCGTTTATTACGTTTTCCTTTTTAGAAACTGGCAAAATGTTTGAGGGTACTAATTAAAAGCTATGAGCGCGGAAAATAAGGCAAAAAAAATATTTGCGCCACCGGAACACAAAGCAAACTCCTTCTCGAATGTTTTTTTTTTCCCCGGTTCCCAAAGCAAATTCAACAGGCTCCGGTTAGCGGCGGAGGCGGTGGGCAATGGTTTTCTTTGTTTAAAAATACATCAAAGAATTTAATTGCCGCTCTTCAATCCCCACTCGAAACCTTAAAACAGCGTTATACGCTATTTTTCCTTCCTTATCTCGTTTCTCCATTTCTTCATTTTTTTCCCTTTGCACAAAGCTTTCTACTCAATCCCCATTTAACTGGATCGGCAACGATGCAATGCAAATGGCTCCCTTAAACGATAGCTGTAGAAAATGTAATCCGATGTCATTCAACAGTTTTTCTTTGCTTTTTAGTACGATTACTCCTATAGTGAGTTTAGTGCCCTCTACGAAACGATCTTGAAAGCTTGCTGTTAAAACAGTTAATAAGAAAAGATGCCGGTTTGGTGCATTGCCGATAAGTAAAATAAACGTGACAAAAACCAGTTACCTTAGTTTCTAAATCAATATTCTTGCTATTCACTCGGCACTTTAAAACTCCTTACCACATACTTTTTCGAGGTTAAATTTACTTTACACTCTTAACTGAAGAATATAAAGTAAATTTAACCTCGAAAATGTTCCCATATAAAATCAGTTATTTTATACGGGAGTATTTTCGAGGTTAAATTTAAAGAACATTTTTTTGTAGGTCCTCTGTGCAACTTGGATTTTGTGTGAAATTGAATTGATAGTCCAAACTCAAAATTTATATTTTATACAGTGTGAGTCGTTACGAATGGGAAACCCGGAAACTGGCAATAGTAGACCCTAAAACATGAGGATTGACAGGCATTGCTGGGTATCACTGGTGCAACTAACAGTACAGGGACCGTCTCTTTGGAGACCATTGTGGGCCTCCCCCCGCTGGAACTCTATGTGAGAGCGGAGGCAATGAATGCGATCCTTAGACTGAAAGCCAACAACCTGTGGCATCCCAACTTCAGGGTGGGAGGACACACTTATACTACGGGCACGCTGCTGGACGGGCCATTGCTACAAATGCCCACGGATAGCATGGCACCCGAAATTATCTTCACTGAAAAGGTGAAAATCTCCATACCGAACAGAGACCAGGCACGTAGTGAGATCACTGCTAACGAAAACTGGTACATGGATTGATCCAAATCCAGCCAGGGGACAGGAGCCGGTATTTGTGGGCCCAGTCCTAATCAAAGGATATTAATAAGCCTGGGGAAATATACAACGGTCTTCCAGGCAGAGGTATTCGCCCTTGCAGCCTGTGCAGAAATGATTGCAAAAGGGGGCTACATGAAGAGGAAAATTAATATAATGACTGACAGCCAGGCTGTCATTAAGGCAGTCTCAAACCCTGTAACTAGGTCAAAACTAGTTAGGGACTGCAAACAATTCCTCAATGCACTGGCACGAGACAACACGGTGTCTCTGATTTGGGTGCCGCGACATGAGGATATAAAGGGCAACGTAATAGCCGATGAGCTAGCTAAGGAGGGCTCTAAGAGACACTTCACGGGTCCAGAGTCCGTATGTGGGATTACTAAGGATTCCGCAAGAAGGGAAGATCTGGACCTGGTTAGATAAAGAAAGGACAAAGAAATGGAGGTCGACTGAAGGTCAACTCTATACCAAAACGCTGATAGGGGATGGGGGTGGTAGTTTCTCTGATAACCTACTCAAGCGCAGTAAGAAAGAAGTTAAAACCATTACTGGGTTGGTAACTGGAGACTGTCCCCTGAAAAAGCATCTATACAACATAGGCGGAGTAAGCGAACCGTGGTGTAGAAGATGCGAGCTACAGAAGGAAACGAGTTTACATGTAATCTGCACATGTGAGGAACTAAAGGTACTCAGGCAGAAATATTTCGGGAGAGATCTATTGGAGCCCTCGAAGGTCCTCAAGTTTCCACTGGGCAAGATACTGGGCTTTATAGAGCACATCAACCTGCTCGAGATAAGAGAATCAATAGGGATGGTACAATGAGCACCAAGCTCAAGTGCCCGGATATCAAGTGCCCATCCTAACTTGAATGAATGAATTAATGAATGAATGCTTTCAGTTAAGGTAAAGTCAGGTAAGTGTGTAGTAAAAATTGCATAGTGTGAAGAAAATGTAACACTGTTCACATAATAAGACATTTTGATAAATTTTACGCATAGAAGTACGTAATATATGCCCCAGTTGTAAGCCTTCAATAGATATGCCTTTTATAATTGAAGATACGAGTGGATGAAGGTGCTATGTCGCATTTTAAAAACGGTCTTTTTTGCGTGAATCAAAGCGTTTTGTACCCGTCTTTCACATAGCACCATCAAAAATTCCAGAAATTCAAGAACACTCGAGTCTTGTGAATGTATGAAGAGGTTATATTACACTACTTCTGAGAAAAATTACATAAAAAAAATAATTTCTGAAAAAGTTTGATTTTGTAACATAACACCTTCATCCACTCGTGTCTTTAATTATCAACGGTTTACTAGAAAAAAAAAGAAATTTTAAACAGTGTCAATACTACACACTTTTTCCAAGTGTGTAATCGTTCCGCATTTTATATATTAATAGCACTATCCTTCAGTTCGGCCAAGTGTGTAATACTATACTGATGCCTTTTTAATAAGGTATGACAAATTTACAAGATATCTTAAGTTATTACACGTTAGCAGATTGAATTTTTATTTATAAAACTACTATGAAGTTTAGTACATTAGTAATATAACAGAGGACATCCTTATTTTAATTTTAAAAATAAATGCAGTCAATCTACACACTTGCCCCGGTTACACACTTACCTGACTTTACCTTACATTTCTAGGGCCGCAATTATCGAACAACACTTATGTACGTAAATAATGGGCAAAGGAAAGTTACTTTTAATAAGAACTTAAAATACGTATTTAATGAATGAGAAAGAAACAGCACAAACATCAACCGTCTTTTAATAATCTATCGTTGCCCAAGGTGACTTTTTCGTAAAGGCGTAGTGACAGTTTTAATAACACTCGAATACAGAACGAAAATAAGGGCAGCAAAGAGAAACAGATGTCTTATAGATGAGTGCACATCCTAAGGATATTAAACAGGGACGTTTTGTGAGGAGGGAGGTGAATCAAGAGAAGGCGTCCGTATTTCCCTCTTGCGATATTATTATTTGCCATGGAGATCCCTGGCTTCAGGTGATCTATTCCCCCCACCCTACTCCCACTCCTCATCCCTTCTCACTGCGCTTCGCCTCCGTCGCGAGTTGAAGGGCTCTCGCATGATATTAATAATACACCGGCGTTTTTAATAAATTAGAACGTGGAGTTGGTAGCATATTACAATTTCACTGGTCTGGATGCGGTAACAAATGAAATTTTTCAAATTCTCGAGTAGTGGAGAGTGTCGCTGAAGATGTTTAGTTTTCAATGAGGTAATGCTGGGATAGTAATTATTGTAATGTTGTTAAAGCGAACGAAACAACGAAGTGCAAATGGTGTGCTATCACCGAAGTAGATCTCCACCTGTTATTTATTTTTTTTGTTGTTGTGGCGAAAGTCGTCTGACTTCAAGTCTCTAGAAACTCTCTCTTGGCTTTTTGTATTTGGTCTCATATTGCCTTTATTCATTAAATTATATCACTCATTCCAGTATTTTAGTACCCTTGCATTAATTTGAACGGCTCTCTAGCTGATTGATCGAAGTAATCCTCTGGATTAATTTGTTTGTGGTAAGCGTTTGCTGTCATTACACAGTCTGCAGTTGGTATCTCCTCTGTTGATTTCAATTTTCGTGACGTATTTCTGGCTTCCGTTTCCTGCTTCATCTTGGTGGTTGTTGTTTAGACGCGCACTTACGAGTACATCTTCCTATCTTTGGGAATTTTGGATATTTTCACACATCTGTGGATTTTATTGGAAGATTGCTTGAAATAATCATTGGCCGTATCTTCGTTTGTGTTTGAAGTGGAAACTTCGTGATTTTCACGGCGGATGTGTCCGATATTCTGGGATTTAATTTGAGAACCACACGTCCCAACGTCATCTCTGTCCATTTCTTCTCTTCGTTGTAAAACCTCGTTATCTAACGGTAAGCAGATCTTGTCATTTCTTTTAAATCACATCTTGGGTTCGTGTTTCTATCAGCCCACTCCATTGCCGACGAGCCGGCTGGCACCCTGCATGATTGCCGAATATCAACCCACTTATTCGAAGGTTTGTAAAGCGGAAGTGCATCACCTTTTGTCTTTTTATTTTGATTTCTTGCCTCGCGATTTTTCTCGGTACTCTACCGTCACTTTCGGTGCCAGAAATTTAGGTAACATTATACTAAAAGGAAAATTGGGATGGGGGTGGAAGTCAAGAACAATTGGAATAACTCAACAATCCATGTTGGGGCTTTATAATAGTATGTTTTCCGCTATGGGGTACTATGATTTGAACTGGCGGAAGAGTACAGGATATTTTCGTTTGCTTATATATATTATATTAGTTTCAGTCGGCTCCACCCCCAAGAAAAAAAATGTTGTTAAGGCCGAAGAAGTAATGATGATCGCTGTAGAACTTCTTTTTGAGTTGGCAATCAATCCTTCTTACGCAGATTTGCGAATCCAAATAGAGTTTTCCTATACTGCACTTAATAAATTCACATCTGACGTTTCTCTAAATTAAATTAGTACCCCCCAAAATATCAATCATTCCTCCGCGCATTAGGGCATTTCAACAAGGACCACGATACACCGTGCACGCAAATGGACCAATCAATTTGTATCACCATATTTACCCAACACTATTAATCTTGCCGCGACGTAGATTTCTCATCCCTTCGCGCACAACTATGGATGCCACAGGGCAATAGAGCCGCGCCGCTAACATAGCGATCGCTGTTGTGGTATCATAAAAAAAAATAACATTTTAGCGTCAGATTCTTAATATTTCTCGTCCGAAACAGCGGTTGATATACGGTTAGGGTATTGCAAATTACACGAGGAAAAAGCACTAAGCGAGTTAACACTGGGGTCGTTGATATATTTTGTTTTTATTTGCTCCTTCTTGGGGATTTTTTTCTCTTCGCTGGAACGGCTTAGTTCGGTTTCTGATTTATAACCTACTCGTTTGTAAATCCATTTCGCCTTGTTCTTAATATATTATTTTTTTTTCATGGGGTTTGTTTGAACGGTCGTTGAGGCAAAAGAAGACAATCGATAACTCAGCTCCTTTTTTTTGATCTCTAAAAGCTTCCATTTATCTTTATTTATTTAAAAGCATTCGGGAGAGTCGAAATGCATAATATAGATTGTCTGTGACTGAAACGTCTGTCACTATTTCTGCAGAAAATGCATACGCGAAAAAATTTACAACTACATCAAAAATTTAAACCGTAAAACTGAGACGCACATGAATAATAAACGACCATACTCTACTGTCAACGCGAACATGCGATTCGGTAAGTGTCACGCGGCTGGATTGGTGATAAAATTGAAAATGGTAAAAGCTAATCCGAAATTAAATGGCATTACGGCATTGACGTTAAAATCAACAGAGACCGCGCTCAATTCAAACTACTATCGTGTTAGTTACAAAAGTGTCATCTACACCACACTAATTCTCATGGTTAATTAGTCGCACATCTAATTACTATGTCAAATACATGCAAGCAAAGTGATATAGGTGTGGTTCCTGGGATTAAAATGCTCTGTTTTTAATTGCCCAAGGATAGGTGGCTCTGCGTTTGGCAATTGTACAGCGACATCTGTTGCATTTGATTGTAGTGTTACAAGTTAATGTTCTTTCGGCAGAGAGATATTTAATGCAGATCACTACTTAAATTCGATCAAAAACATTTACAGTGACTATATAAAGAAGACAAACCAAGCTTATGGGAAAAGTGTTGCGCTTAAAAATAACATTTTGGCGGTCAAATCCAGATGTCGCTAGTATCTCCACCGCCAAAAGTGGTGGGGTAGTCTGAATGTTTAGCGAGAATAAGAACCAGAATTTAAATTATATAAATTTGTGTAATAGTACGATTCACCAATAGGTGGTACTGATTTATAACGTATTTTAATGTAATGAAATTACTATGATGGTAATGATATGGGATTTCAAGCACGGCAGGCGGCAACAATATTTTGAATATAAATAAAAGATAATAGTATATCTGTCATATGTCGTATACGAATTGGTAAGATATTATTTTTTAGTTCTATCTGTGAAGTTTATTAGTGTTAAGTTGTAAGTTTATTTTATTGGTAACTGAATTTAGGAAACCAAAAAAGACAATAAACAGAACATTCTTGGAACTCTTTGACGGCATACCGGCATATAGCTATCGGTTTTATGAAAGTGATTAATAATATTAAAATTTGATATCCGAGGTTTCTGCCAATGGAAGTTAAAAAAACTATTTATTTACTTAAATTAAACTTCACTTGAAATACGTTTTCTTCCCCACTCTCAAAATATGAACATTTGTAATATTGTCACAGAATGGGATAACAATCAGAAGTTTCACTCCTTGGCTGTCTCTTTGATCTTTTAATGGCTTTATATTGTGATCTCGGACACCATCTTTGCAGGGTAGACTTCAGGATCGCAATAACGATAATTTGTTTTTACCAGGTCTGCACTAGATTTATTTGAAAACATAATTTTTGGACTATTTACTGTAAAAATTGAAGTAACATGCATGCGTTTAACACTTTTTCATTTTTCTGATGACCAAGAAATATTTAAGCCTGAAATACTAACGCTTTTACGTACGTGGTTACTAAACACAAAATACACGTCGCTATTTGATGTACCTACTCCAGTAAACCAAATTCAATTTTCCCGCAATTATATTCAATAACTTCAACTTAAATGTATTGAAATAACTATTAATCTAATACAAAATCGTAGGAAATTACATGCTTGAATGTTGAAGTTACTAAAAATAATTGAGGGAAATTGAATTTGATTTACTGGGACATTATAGTATTCCATTTCCATTTTTCTAGGGTTACATAGAAAGTAAGAATACAGTGAATTTATTTTATTATTAAAAAAAAAAGATGTTTACCATTGTTGGTTTGTCCCACATAGCCAACTTTAAATTGCCGCAATTATTCTTAGTAACTTCAACGTTGAAACAAAAATTACCTATCATTTTATTTTAATGCGTTTACATTGAAGTCATTTAAAATAGTGGCGGGAAATTTAAATTTGGCTATTAGGATGTAGTTCGTGCTATATAGTTTATATTTAAAATTAGAGAAATGTTCTGCAGATTCTAATTAACTATCCATGCATAATATAAATTTCTCTTTATTAAGTGAAAAATAAATAAAGAATGATCATTCATAATTCAAGCGTCATAAACGAATTATCGAATGATCGTCAATGATATGATGCCTTTTTTGTCATTCGATTACGTCCATCACAAGTGCAGTAGAGAATTGATAGCGGAATGTCGAGTCGTATATTAGAGACTACAAAAGACGTTATTTAAGAGTTCACGTTATATATCAAACTTGTATGCAACACACTGTAATAATATATTTCAAACCAGATATAATATTAAACCATTTTAAATTGAGCAGTGCCTGTATTCTTTAGTAAAGAAAGTGTCGACAACAGTGGTTAAAATATCATTTTTGGGCGATACTGATAAGTGTATTTTATATATGTATTCGCTTCTCAATTTACTATGTGTATACAGCCCTAATAGCCAAATTTAAATTTCCCGCAATTATTCTCAGTAACTTCAACGTTGACACATAAAATTTCCCAGCATTTTGTATTACATCAATAGTTATTTTAAAGCCTTTACGTTGAATTCATTAAAATTGTGGCGGGAAATTTAAATTTGGCTATTAGGGAGGCTAAGTTAACTTACGTATATGCTAACACACATTACGCATTAAACAAAAAGGAAACAAAATTATTAAACGTCACAATTTAATGTATATTGATGTGCCTTTGATGTTTCTTTTTATTTTACAAACTTAATGCTTTTCTGTGTTTACTTATAACATAGCCCTCCTTCTTTTAAGTAATCGCATTTGTGAAATCTCGTACATCTGTCATTGAAAGGAATGCCGATAAGAAAATATATTCGTGGAACTATTATCTCGCCGTAATTATATCGGAAAGACAGCTTTGCTTCGGTTTAAATGTTGAACTTGTTGATATTCATATTACGTTTTATTTCGAAAAAAAAAAAACAAGATGTCCAATAACGTCTACAAGTGATTTGCTTGGTACAACTATTTTTATAACAATAATTTCTGGTTTAGCTCCAATCTTAATTTGGACATCCAAGCGACATCTATCGATGACTTTTAAAATTAATTTGCTTTTATATGGACTTGGTTTGTCTTCTTTATATAGTTACTGACATTTATTTTTATCTTTTTGATTTGTGTTGGTATTATTTTCCTACAGCGATGAATGCCCAAGAAAACGAAGAAATCTTTACATTGCAGCTTATCTAGTGTAGATCTCTTCCCTTCTTTAATGCAAAATTTTCCCTAAACCAACTTCTCTCTAACAAGTTCATATTTGCATTCATTCCGTCTTCCCCACTTCTAATGCAAACATAAGTATCCCGTTCTCGACAAACCCCCTTTCTAACTTGTTTTACATTTCTGGGGATGTGGGGGGGACTATTGGGGGATAACAGTTGAAACAATATTTCCTCCCAACACTTTTCCACGGATCCCTCCTCCCTCCTTCACCTCCTGCAGTCCTGGACCCACCCCCAAAACCCAACCCCTTGCACTCCCAACCAACACAAACTGTTGCGGTATCTTTTCAACCACCCCCAGAGACCCACCGAGGTACGTGCTGCCGGATGTAACTTTGTTCCTCAACCATGTTCGTCGAAGTTTCTACGCTTTACGTATGCCGAAAGGTGAGCGCCGTACAAGTCGGCTGAGTTGAGCATATATTTGCATTCCGCCGGAAAACACCTACCCCCTTACAACCTTCCCCAGCTTCTGGGGCGACTATAACTTGTTTCTGCCGAAGTTTCCCTTATTGTTTTGCATAATATAGACGGGGGGGGGAAAGAGACGCCAAGATATTCCTGTCGGCTTTTCGTCGTCCCATTTTTTTTTCGTCTGTTTAAGCATCCCTTTCTTCTACCGTTAGAATTTTAACTGAAGCCAAGCCGGTCTAATTACGGAAACTGGCTTCCTCGCGAGGTACTTTTATTTATTCTTCTTTTTTTTTTGTCATGCGGCTTAGCGCCGATGAATGTAAATTTCTCTAGTAAAAAAGAGACAGGTTTCACGGTAAAACTTCTCTATAGATCGGCTGTGTTTTCTGCTATGGGGTTTGATGTTATCATACCTGTATATAACAACCTTAAACGATTGTTTGAAGGATATATAATTTAAAAGATAGATGTATCGAAAATTCAGAAAACGAAACGTTAACAGCGTCTCGTTTTGTTGCTGTTAGATCATAGTTCAGTTATGATTTTTTTAAAGATTTTTGCTCAATTAATTAAGAATAGACCCTGCAAACGCCATCTAGAACTAGTTGTACTCCTTGCTCGTTCCGACGTATCTTAACCATGATATTCAAAAGTATGTCTCATTTTCGTTATTTATTTCCAAATTATTAGTAATTCATTATCCGTCAAAATAGCTTTTCATTTTCAATTATTAGTGCAAGTTCATCATTAAAACCTTTCTCTTGCAAATATTCCGAATTGTTAGTTTGTCCGTGACTGAATTTGAGTAACGTTGCATTTCCTGTTCAGCCATTGAAACAAGAGAGACCAGGCTTCCCAAAAACACACGCTGTTAGGTTGCCCGTGAAATTATTAGTTACCACATTTGTTGTGAGTATTGTTACGTGAGGAATCCAAATCGGGTGCATTTTCTGTTACCTGGGTCTGCCAGGAGAAGTGTTTGTTGCATCATATTTTCTGCAAAAGGGTTTTACAACAGAGAGCGTCAAGCCGGTATCATTTAGTTTAATGCGTCATCTTAGGCACTGGTAAGCTGATTTTCTTTCGGTTCGTTAATTTATTAGTTTTGTAATCCGGTCCGTCCTTAGGACCTAATTCGTTTTGACTTGAACCTAGGTGAAAGAATACCTAATTTGGCCAGACAAATCCGAGCGTTGAATTTACCGCACCGCACCTCGCGTACAGGGGGCCAAATAGGACCACGCCTACAACACCCGAACGCGCAAAACCCTCCCACAGAACCCGCCAAAGTTACCAGCTAAGTTTTACTAATTTTTCTTCCTTGTTGACTATATTAAAATTTGAATTTATCTTTAAAATCCTATTACGTAAATAAGACTTCAGCCAAAAATTATAACCTAAATTAGATTAGATTAGATTAGGAGTGGTGCCTATCGACCTGTTTCACCACGACCCTTCAGATTATTGTGATCCCCTTTTTCCTAGAGGACGCTCTCTAATTTTGCCCTCTTAGATTAGGCCTATCATCTTGAAAGCGGCTTCTGTAGTACTACTAGCTGTGGGGTTCTCCTCCCCCATTATTAGAAACCCTTGTCCTCGCCAGGCCCTTCACATGTGGCACAAGCACATGAACTGGTGTTTCTTCCTCCTCTTCGCAGTATCTGCAGGTGCATCATCTGCCAGGAACCCTATGTTGTAACATACTGCCTATTCAGTCTACAGTGACCAGTCAGCAGACCCTACAATCATTTTGACAGTCTTCCTGGCCTTATTCAGTGAGGATTCTCGGCGAAATCAGGCCTCTGGCTCCTTTAGGAACTTTTTGCTTGTCTTCGCTCCCGTGATTTTGCCACAACTCTCGGACTGATTATGCTATCAGATTCATTGACGGATTTTTTAATTCGCGATTTGGTAGTCCGAAAGAGGGGTCGGCTCCAACGAATGGCCTTGACGAACCTACGCCTGGCAAGCTCGTCCCGCCTCATTTCCTCTCACGCCGATGCTAGGGACCCGAGCTGGGTGACTTTCCCTGGGATGCCCCACTTCATTAGGCGCTAAACCAGTCCCAATCAGCTTAGAGTCACGAGTGACGAGCTAATCGATTAAGTGTGGACTGACTGTCAGAGAAGATACGGTCGCTTTTACCCAGTTCGTACATCTTTTATCTCTCGGACACAGTGATGAATTGCAGCAACCTCAGCTTGGAACACAGTCGTGGCTTTGCTGAAGTTACAAGAAGAGCCCTTTTAAGGCTTCTTATTGTTCAGTGTATATCCGCCCAACGCCGTAGTCCGTTGTTTAGAGCCGTCAGTAAAACCAGTTTGAATCCGCTTCTTCTTACCGGGGCCACCTCCTCCAGTCCTTCTATCTGCGTACCAGATTAAGATTTGATTATATTTCTTAAATACCATCATTATTAATACTCACTTATGCACATCATTACTATATAATAAATTTAGATTACTAATTAACGTAGAGGTTAAGAGCGAACATCAATTGTGATCGTAACAGGTGTCAACCTATGTGTTCAGATTTATATTTCATTGTATTTTTTTTTTGCTTTTTGTTGTAACAAATATACAGTGTCATCCAAAAATTTGTGTTTTGAATAATTTATTTTGATCCGATGAGACCTTCAAGTTTGAGAGCGAACGAATCCCGTAACAGTTTGTGCGTAGGTGCAACTTGAAAATACGTAAAAGGAATTAGAAAATGGTTTCCCAAATTTTTGCAGGTACTTAAGCCGGAATGGATTTGGGTGCCGGGACATGAGGATATAAAGGGCAACGTAATAGCCGATGAACTAGCCAAGGAGGGCTCTAAGAGACACCTCATGGGTCCAGAGCACCGTATGTGGGATTACTAAGGATTCCGCAAGGAGGGAGATCTGGACCTGAATTAGATAAAGAAAGTACAAAGAAATGGAGGTCGACTGAAGGTCAACTCCGTACCAAAACGCTGATAGGGAATGGGGATGGTAGTTGCTCTGATAACCTACTCAAGCGCAGTAAGAAAGAACTTAAAACCATTACTGGGTTGGTAACTGGACACTGTCTCTGAAAAAAGCATCTATACACACAGGCCGTGTAAGCGAACCGGGTGTAGAAGATGCAAACTACAGGAGGAAACGATTTACATGTAATCTGCACATGCTGAGGAACTGAAGGTACTCAGGCAAGAAATATTTCGGGAGAAATCTATCTGGAGCCTCAAAGGTTCCTCAAGTTTTCCACTGGGCAAGATATAGGCTTAATAGAGTACAAACAAGCTGCTCGAGTGGAAATAAGAGAATCAATAGGGATGGTAAAATGAGCACCAAGCTCAAGTGCCCGGACATCAAGTGCCCACCCTAACTTGAATGAATAAATGAAAATGAATGAAGCCGGAATAGACAAATATGTGGTGTGGAGGGATATTTCTGCCAGAACTACGGAAAGAGGTCCAAATGGCGACGTGGTTAGTGGGTAAGTGATGTATTGATTAAAAAGCTATTTATTATTACTTTAAAAGAAAGAAGGTTACATAACAAATAAATGTCGTTTTACTGTCAAAATATATCACTTGTTATACACGATAAATTAATGTAGTATGTTATAGGACAGTGTTTTATAATCACTATAGTTAGCGATTACAATTTTTCAAGTTTGGTGTTGTGCTATAAACTAAGCAACATATGGTGCATATTGAGTGTGGAAAAGTTTTCCCTTTGTACGTTCGGTTCGCTAAAATATGGATCCGAAAATCTACAGTCATTACCGTTCAAAACTTCATTGCCGCAAATAAATCGAAAATAAAACGCGATACATTCAATAGGGCGGACTCGATTTTCTTATTTCCAATTTCCTTTAACAGGCTCGATTCAATGCGAGCAGACACACCAACCGTTTTAATTGTAAAAGCTCTGCAGGCGCTATTGGAAATCGCGTTCCAGCATTTAAAACGGCTCAGCGCGTAGTCGACATTCAATTTACTCGAGTGCAAACGGCAACTAGTCGATTGAAGCTCGTTAATAGGTCAATAGGTGGCGCTATGTCGCCCTCCCTCCCACCACTTCGTGCCGTACGATTTTATTTTGTTTTTTTCTTCTGTCACTATTTTCCACTTGAATGGAGAGTTGCGAGTGTATAGATATGTAATTACTAATTGGGGAATCGGGACGGATAAAGCGAGCTCTTGCGAATTTATTCAAGCCTGAAAAGAAAGCGAGGCAGGCGATTA